>CABFVX010001917.1:0-35536 GCA_902151425.1 Timema shepardi | reverse complement strand
CTCACCACTTTTGTTCTTTATGTCCTACTCCCCAACCAGGATACACACATGGAATACGGAATAGAGAGAAGCCTATAATTTAGAATTTGCAAGAAGGAGAAAACAAAACCTCAGTACACCCAACCGGGATTAGAATCCAAATCTACAGTCAATATGAGACTGATAACTTTGTATGTGTGCTCACAGGTGTGTCCCATTCCTTTTTAAACAACTACCAATTATTTGTTAAAGATTTATTTTCTGAAATCATATTGCTTCCTCAGTCATCAGAGCATCTGTCTTCTGAGTTAAAGAGTCCCAGATTTTATTCCCTGGGCCACCAAAATATATGGATATGATTTTAAATTTGTTACCTTTCACAAAGTATACATTAATTGCCTCTAGTCTGATTGCTGTGTGAACCCGAAAAAACGTTTTGGGTACCCGGAAGAGGCAGTAGGATTCATGGCACCAAATAAAATTTGATGTTGCCGAAATCAAATTCATAAAAAAAGAAACTAAGAATGAGCTTTAATTTAATATGAAAATCTATTTTAAGTGTCCCACCCCCCTTGCGCTGTTACTGCCGTGTTGGCCCCTTGACAGAGATGTAGATGACGGCTTGTCATGTCATGATGGATCTCAACACTAGCTATGAAATAGGTCAGTCTCTTGCAGAGCGAGAGAGATTTCACTGGCAGTCTTGCTATTAATACTGAGGATGATAGAATTGGTTCACTGCTAGTGTGCTTGAATCTGTTGCACAATGTTGAGCTTAGAATCCTGGCCTGACGATTTTCCATCTTATCTTCAAGTTTATATTAATGAGTCTCCTCAAACTTCACTATCATCTTGTTACATAAATAATGTATATTGATTGAATTGCCATGCACCTGGAAAGTTGTGGTAGTATGGAAAATGTTAGAGATCTCAATCTCAACTAAACAAATAATTAAATATTTATGAATTTGTAACATTTAATGGCAAGCATTTAATTGTTAGCCATTGCATGGAAGAAAAAGGGAACCGAAGAGCTAAGTATGCTGATTTGGACAAATGTCTTATCTCCACCCCACCTCCTTGAAACATTGGGTTGCCTACATTTCCCTATTTAGATTAAATAATCTTGTTTTTTTTAACACCAATAAGATGACTTCACTCTAGTCATTATTATGAAAAGTAAAATGCCATTCCTTGATATTATTCTCTAAGTTATCTAGTAAATTGGGAATTTCTAAACTAGGGAAATACAGTAAATTTTGTTATATGAAAATAGTGGAAACTCTTAAAGAGCAGAAACTTGCCAGTACTCACACAATAAAAATATGAAATACTACAGATAAATTTTAACTCAATGGTGCACAAGAAAATAATATTTTAAAATCTAATATACAAGTATATAACATGATGATGTATTATGCTTTATTGGAATAAAATCTACTTTTCTCTCCCATTCTTCCTAATCCAGCCCCAGTATCTTGCTTTGATATTTTATTCTACAATGTTTTTGTATGGATGAAAGCTAAATCTAGGCTATATTTTGAGAGATGCCCACAAAGATGTTTATTATTTGTACATGCGCGCATCCTAATATCCCAATGGTAAAATTTTAGCTAGGGTAAGTAATATTAGACCTGCGATCCCCTTGGATCTTGATGGTTGTGTGGAATATAATCCTACTTAGAATATACACTTTAAATAACCTAACCAAATAAAGTGAGGATGCAACTAAATAAATCCTTGAACAGTTTTAACCATATTGTCTAATCAATTGTTTTAGAAACTAAATACAAATAATTCTATTTAATCAACTCTAATAGGACCACAGTATTTCTGCATTAAATATTTTAATCTTTAAATGTATTTAGTAACTAAATGTGGTGTGAGCAAAGTTGGTAGCTCTGGTATTGATTTCTGCTCGTTGACTTTGATTGTTAGATGTTGACCTCCCAGTTCTGTAATCTGGAAAGCATCATCCTGTTTCCCACAAACCTGCATGGTCAGTCTTGTCTTGTTTGTCAGCGACAGGATTATTGGGGTTCAAATTCCTGCAGGGTTTACTGATGTTTTACCTAAATTGTTTCCTTACCTTCAACCACACAAATGCTGGTAAATTTTTTATAATTTCATATCTCCTTCCCCCACTAGCATATACTTATCTGGACAACTCAGCTGAAGAGTAAGATGCAAAGAACACACACAAAAAAATGTTTCCCATAACAGCGCGAGATGATTTAAGAATATTTTAAGTGTTTCGTGACAATTGATCTCAAAGGTTATCTGGCAATCCAGTTCGAAGGAGCTTGGTGCAAGCTCACATGAAATTGTTGAAGACTGGTACCGAAGGACCCCACCTCAATACACTCCACACTGTAGAGGTTTGGAACGCCAACGTTGCTACTTAGAGCAACACGAACATTGACTTCCTTTGAAGATGCCTCTAAGGAAGGGGGCAGAGCCCTCCCAATTAGTTAACTAAGAAACCAATAATTGTCTTAATCATGAAGTACAACAAAAAAAAACAACACTGAAACATTTAAATTGAAGTTTATTAGAAAAATATCTGTATTTCATTCTACTCTCATTTTGCAACTGGCTCAAACTGTCTTGGAAAATACAACAACCAGAAGCGAGATTGTCAATTTCTCACTTATTTAAAAGAGAAAAAAAATGCGCAAAGTTATATCTTTAGTCTGCCAGGGAATTTTACATGGATTCCTTAGGTTAGTAAGGAGGCACCACATTGACTTGAACTTAGACTTCGGATGGCATTAACATCATTGCTCAAGGGGTAAGGGACATCTGCACATCCATGCAGCTTGAATGAGAGTGAAGAAACATCAGTTAAGATGATCCAAATCGAGTCTCAGTTTTTTGGGTCAAAATTTGATTTAAAAATAAAGGCCTCTAGATTAATTAAAATAAAATAGGGAAAACTTATTGCATAAATGTTTTGAAGTGTTATCTAAAAGTAAAATGTCATAAACTTTAAACCGCTTATCCTAAATAAAATACTGAATACTATCATCATATACTGAGATAGTTTATTTTTATATCACTTTGCAAAACAGTCCTAATATTTTTCTGATTTATGTTGCTCGTTTTAAAAATACTTTTTAAATATTTTTTTAATCAAATCAAATGTGAAAATAAAGTTTATCTATTTAAGTGTGCCCCTAAGTGTTAACTTTGCTGGTTCTTTACCATAATGGATTCGTCTTTACCCCTTATAAACTAACTTGATTATTAGCAGCTTTTCATTGATTTGAAAGAAAGAAAAATAATAATAATATATATGATTTAGTATTATCTACACTAAGCCATGTTTTTGTTAGATATTTTAAAATAAACTATACCGACTTTTATCACAGCTACTTCTTATCATGGTACGTCATTATGGTACGTTACTGAAACTACATCTACTAGACTAATTTTCAAGGTAAACTACCAAAAGATAAAAAGGCAAAACATATAATTTGTGATGTGTAATAAGTAAATAGTATTTCATACCTTGAGTTTCTTTCAAAATGGAAAGGCAGTAATCAATTTAAAATTTTATTTAAATTGATGTTTTGCTTTTCAAATTGTCACTATTCTTCTTTATGTTAAACCTTGGCATTCACCTAACATTGATGTACTAAAATATCGAAAAACATTGAAAGTATAAAAGATCCTATAACATTGTTGAATTACTTAACATTGATAGATCAAAAGATTGCTTAACGTATTTATATTAAAATACATTATAACATGTAAAATCAAAAGAATCCAACATTGAAGGAATTTTTAAAAATATGTTAAAGATTGCCTAACATTGTTAGATTAAAATAGCACCTAAAAAAGGTGTATAAAAATCTTTGAAAGCAATCCCTTCTATAAATAATTTTATTTTTCGAAAACTCTCCCATTGAAGTAAAACTTAGAAATAGGCTTCTGTTTATTTAGTTTTTTTAAACAAGAGGTTTTAAGTTACTATGGCATGCATCTATAATGCTATTACACAATCATTAGCCTGGTAATTTGTTCAGATCTTCATATGTACAGTATTTACTGTAGTAAAACTTGACAGCTACAACCCAACCTAATAAAGAATATCAACCTTTCAGCTGCTCACCATGGTTGTCGCTATACTCTAATTTTGCTTAAAACATAAATATCCCTTGTGTGGATTGGCTGTGTGTTAAAAGGAATTGTTCTCATTTGATTTTTAGGTGTACCACATCTTACTATACATTTGGGCTACCCACACATTTAAAATAACTGGGTAGGAATGAGGAAAGTAGAATTTAGTTAAAATGTTCTTTCATTTGTGTGAATGGAAAGTGAGAAACCATCTAGTTAAAATCACACTCAGTAAACCCACCTGAGATTGGAACTCGATATCCCTATCACTGGAAGTCCAGTCATTCGGCAAAGATTTATCTGATTACCAAACCCTTCCTTTACCTCTGACAAGACATCTTGTGAATGTGAGGAATGCCAGGCCTCCGCCGTGGTTCGGATTCCACGTTAAACTGTAGTTCCTCCATTTCATCTCACAATCACCCTACCATTACACATTAGCGTGTGTATAACCCGAACGGGTAGTAAGACGCGGTGCTAATAATAATAATAATAATAATAATAATAATAATAATAATAATGTCCAGTCGTTTATGAGAGTTAGGACTTAGACCAAGGGTTGGCAACATTTTTGGGCCCCAATAGACTTTTAAACTTATCAAAGGTTCCGTGATCACCCACCGTTTCTCCACTTTAATTTCGATTTTTTTTATCCACACATCTTATATTATTCCTTAGAATCAATGTTTTTCAAATACTTATTTCCCCACTATTCTAGAAAAAATAAATATAATGCACATTTTCAACTTATAACATTACTGATAGGGCTATTTTGGTCACATTCAAATATAATTTTAAATATATATTTGTGAGTTTATAAGACTCAAAAGATTGACTTTTAATGGTGGTGTTTTATTACACGATCGACTGAAAATTACCTCAAGATTTACCATTCAATCATGATCAACCAGTTGCCTTAGACCGTTTGACTATTGATGCGGCTTCCATATTAATGATAACTGTTCTCGCCGGCTCAATCTTTCGAGTGTCTGATATTTGGCTCCCAGCTGCATTGGTAGAATGAGTAACTCCACTGGTATTTGGAACAGAGTCAACATATTTTGGCGAGGGTTTTATCTGCATATTGTTGGATGGCGCTAGGAAAATATATTGTCAGCCCTTGGTTCAACTCTCATTGGATACTTTTAAATCACTTATAGCATTGATAGTAGAACACACTGCTTAGAAATTTTAGATATTTAAAATTAAATATTTATTTATTAGAGTTTGGTCAGACCCACTATTTTAATAATCCAAATCTCGAATCCGAATCTCCTATTTAGCTCCTAATCATGAATCTGAATCTTGGAATAAATGATAAACATGAGAGAAAATACAAATATAATATAACAAGAGAAAAAAAAAGTAACTAAATGTAAACATTATTTCTGATACTCCATTCATTAGAACATTCTTTCATTCAGTTATGTGTTGAATTACTGGTCTGGGCCTGGTTGTTAAAATCATCCTGTAATTACAATTGGTTCTGAACCACCAATAAGTGTATTAGATATCCAAAAAACCTTTTTTTTAGGATTTGATGTTTGAATCCTTGAATCTAGACTATCCTTAAAGATTTGAAGGATTCGAGGGCCCATCCTTAGTTAAGTAGGTTATCTATGTTTAGGTGTACAATTTTTATGTAAAAAATGTATGCCAGTAAAATAGTGTGCACAATTTATTGATCGTTAGACTGATAAAAAAAAGGATTAAAGGAGGGACATCATGTGATCAAGGGAAGAGGAAGGCTTATTATAGGTCTTAAAAAGTCTTTGGTTATGTCCTAGAGTGTGCTTGAATGATTGTAAGCATTTGTATAAAGGTTTATTATATTAACTTAAATACAGTCACACTTAAAATCATGGCATCATTTGAGGAAATGATAGTTGTACCTATTAGGTTAGAATGAGATGCACACTTGCAAGCCTAGAAATAATCGTTGATGCAATAACTTGATTAAAAATACTACCCTACCACATAAAGTAATATTAAGTAAATTTTAAGTGTATGTTCTTCAACATCACAAATACACTACTCACATCAGTGGCTACAGAGTCTAAGGCGTCAACCTCGTAATAGTCTGAATTTCCAGTGTTAAGAAGGCTAAGGGTTGAATATAAGCCAAGTGCGCTGGGAAATACGACTTATTATTGTGATTTTATCATCCCCATTATAGGAATGTGGATCCACTTCCTCTAAATTAACTTTATCTTTAGCCATTAAATCAAGCTTATAATCTCATGTTAGTTGTTTTAATTCAAAAGGGTTTGCCCTATAACTTAATGCCAGGATCATGTTTAACAATAGTAAAATATATAATATTTCTGGTAGGATTCTTTTAAAGTCTTAATGCGTTGGCCTAAGTTAAGCTAGTTTGTAAGCATCAATAAAGTTGTATTTTCAACAAAGCTCATACCTGCTTTGATGGCCGCATGGTCTAAGGCGTCACTCTCGCAATAAACTATACCACCATTGACAGGGATATAGGTTTGAATCTCAGTCGGGTGTACTGAGGGTGGTTTTAACTAAAAGGCTTTTCACCCTCCCTCCATGAAAATGTAGATATGCTTCCTCTAAATTCCTCCTTTCTCATCCCTAACCCATTAGCATAGTTAGTACATATGTGTTTAAACTGAACCGATAGTAAAACTGGGTTCTATATTTAAAAAAAACTCACATTGAATACTCCAGATGCAACTTCTACACAAACACAAATTGAGATGATACTATTGAGGTTTTGAAGGGGAAGAATATTTATATATGTGAGTGTGTGTGTGTGTGTATATATATATATATATATATAAAAAGGATGCTTTAGGCAAGAAAGGATCATACGTTACTGCCACTGTGAGCAAGATAATATTCCAATAATAGCCAAGGCCTGGATTGGTTGACAGTTTCCAGCTAGGGACTACAGACAAGAACAGACATAATAAATACATTATAACCCAGGGGTGTTATTATTTGATTAGGGAAGAAAGGAAATGGATTAATTAATTAACTTAATAATTGGACATGTGGGCTAAACGTCAAGGTTGTCTAATCTGGATTGCTGGTGAAGGGGAGATCAAGATTTGAATCTCAACTAGGTGTACTTTGGGTGGTTTTTCCTAAATTTCTTCCTACTCTCACTTAACACAACTGCAGGTAGATATTCTACTATACTTCATTCACGGTAGGAGTTTACCTCTGAAAGGTCTTTTTTCCTACCAATATCCTACTATATAATAGATTTCTGGCAGGGATAAAGGCCTTTTAGAGCTAAACTCCTACCGTGAACGAACTTTACCTTTCTCATCTTTGCCCTGTCATTAAATACGGATAACCCAAAAGGGAAGTAAGACTCATTGACAAGAGAATAATTTTCATTAAAAGAAGAAGTAGAATCGACATAATACATTTGCATTTAATTGAGCTAATCATACAATTAATACGGGTTTTTCTCTTATGTTTTATACAAAGTGACTAAAACTTAACTGCATGTACTATGTAGTGTGTGCCCGCATACCGCACAGGTGGTCGTATAGTTGAAAGAGTAAACAACGCAATAGACTAGAATGTGGTAATGACGCAGGTTTAGGTTTAAATATGGGCCAATTTTCTGAAGTAGTAGTTTTACCACCCCTTCACATAATTGTGGATGCAGTTCCTCCACCTTTTAATCCTTACTCTCTTAGATTAAACTGTTGATGAACTTTAGGTTGAATATATAAATAAAAACAAAAAATTGTATTTGGTTAGTGTGTAAAAGAAATAATAGTTTGGGTGGTGTTTGGGTATTTTGACTGTTTAACATTCATATAGCAACATATTCAAATAACCTTATTATTATGTTTATTAATTGACACAAATCTTGTAAATAATATACTTTAAATGATCAACCTTATCTATTATAGCTAACAATAATTAGTTTATGTTTGGTATTCTCTGAGAAAATAGATTTAGGAGGGATTTGTATGATAAATTATTTATATTTAAATATGTTTTAATTATGGCTACATCCATAACCGACTTTTGTAATGTTCTACCTAGACTGTAGATAAAAGTCTTCATAATTTATGGTTAGCTTACAGATTAAATCTAGAAAAAATGTAGGGATTGTGGGATACCTATTTTATGTAATGCACATTTGGTTTCCAAATGAGTCTTACAGGCCCTAAAGAAATTTTTACCTAACAAGACAAATGAGGAAGAGGTAAATAACTAATGTCCACAATGGACCGAATCAACGTCTTTGTGTTTTGTTTGATGTTTGTAGTCCACTTTTTAATGAATAAAACATTGAGAACAAATCAATTATTTTGTTATTTCTCTGTTTTGTGTGTGTGTTAATTCTGATGATAAAATATGTGTGTCACAATTATTTTAAATCTGAATTACATGCACAACCAGCTTGCAATTTCTACCAAAGCCATAAATTACTCTTTATAAAAATACCTCAATTTACTCAGTGAGATTCAATCTGGACCTGAATGTAAGAATAATTGCTTCATATTAATAAAATCCACCATTTAAAGTCAGTTCACATTTGGAATTTAAAGAGTCTAGTACATTAAATGTCCATAATTACTGTTTATTTTAAGGACAAGTATACATACTTTTTATTTGATGGCTTACTACAGCTGTTTTAGTGTAATGAACAAAAATACAAATTAAAAGTACTCGCATATTATACAGAATACTATATTGTGTGTGAATAACATATATTACTCTTGGTTCATGGCATCCACATTTATTATTAACACACATAGGGGAGAGGAATAAGGGAGTATTTTGAGGAATTGTGCTTGAATTTGTTTAGGAAAAGAGTGAAAAACCACATTCATTACACTCTGTTGGGATTCAAACCATGATCATCTTGTTGATAACAAATAATATACTACCTAGATGTTTTAGCTTGCATGCCCCTTTGGGAGGGTTATGATTGTCTGATTTAAACTAGACCATAAGGATATCATCTAATATTTTGTTCTATATTATTATATAGCAACAAGCATCAAGATACAAATAATTAGAAATACAGTTAAATAATTGATAAAATAAGAAATGGAATGTATTTAGTCTATAATTATATTTTATTAAACTGCATGTAGATTAAATAGATACGCCAAATGTTGGATGGTCATCATTATGTATATTGTCCAAGGTTAGGTTAGTCTTTAGATCCTACTATCCAATAAGTACATATCTAGGAGGTAGTATGGGTATGTAATATTGGATGTACTGTTTTAAGTTAATTTAATTTGTAGGTCTTGCCATACAATTAGTAAAAAATAAAGGAGATAGGTCTTCTAGTTAAAATTGGTTTGTAAATCTGGATATTGAATTAGTCATTAGATATATACTAAGGGTAGATGGCTAGTATTTGATGAAATGTATTAAGTTAAGTTAGATTGAAAGTTTGTTTATTTTACATTCATTACTGTTTCCAGACTGTGACCTGGGTCAATTTTTTATTCAATGTATATATTTTCCACTACCATCTTTCTAGGCCTGTCATAGCTTCATTTGCCTTATAATTTAACTTAATACTAGTACAGGCACAACATCCAGTCTCCGGCCGTTAATTTATCAATATAAAAGGGTAAATCCATGTTTCACTAATGATAAAAAAAAATTTGGCCATGTCGGGAATCAAATATGGGGCCCTTAGCTCAGTCAGCCGACATGTGTTGGTTAAGTGGGATTGTAAGTCCTTTTATACAATTAGTTGGAGCTAGGGCTTGAGGTGTGGTATTATATATAATGGCCTAGCCATAGGTGTCGGCTAAGTTGGATTGTAAGTCCTGCTATTCAAATAGTAGATATCTAGGAGCTAGGGCTTGAGGTGTGGTATTATATATACTGGCCTACATAAGGTGTTGGCTAAGTTGGATTGTAAGTCCTGCTATTCAAATAGTAGATATCTAGGAACTAGGGCTTGAGGTGTGGTATTATATATACTGGCCTAGATAAGGTGTTGGCTAAGTTGGATTGTAAGTCCTGCTATTCAAATAGTAGATAGATATCTAGGAGCTAGGGCTTGAGGTGTGGTATTATATAAACTGGCCTAGCTAAGGTGTCGGCTAAGTTGGATTGTAAGTCCTGCTATTCAAATAGTAGATATCTAGGAGCTAGGGCTTGAGGTGTGGTATTATATAAACTGGCCTAGCTAAGGTGTCGGCTAAGTTGGATTGTAAGTCCTGCTATTCAAATAGTAGATATCTAGGAGCAAGGGAAGGGTGTGTCGTTTAAGCTAGTCTGCAATTCTTTCTGTCTACTTAGTAAAAATCTAGGCACCATGACTGGGTATGTGGCATTGGACTTACTTTCATGGGTTAAGTTAGTAAGTATTGCTGTCAAATTATTATACTTCCAGGTTCTAGGACTGTGTGTATACGGTTAGACATACTATCCAAGCTAGTTTTTAACTCATATGTTTAAATATTTGTTTATAAAGTTGTTTAAATAATCTAATTATTAGTTACGACTTGAGTAATTTACTCATTTTTAAAATAACATGTTCTGGCTTCGACACCTATATTATTTTGCATAGCTACTTTGTGAATGCTCATGTTTCATTATTTGCTGGTTATATTGTTTTGATAATGGTAAAGGCTTCTTCTTTTTTTAATAATGCTCTCTTAAAGAGATATGGCCTTGCCTTATTGGATGGGTTAGCATTACTTTCAGTTGATGCTTGTTTACTAGTTTGAATTTTGTTTGCATGTCAAGTTCAGGTGATATTTTGGCACACTTGACTGAAATTATCGGAGTTTGATCCCAACCACCTTCAATGATAGGTGATTATTTTTATATTACAAATATACTAACCTCTCTGGCCCAATGCTGGCACTTTTTAAAGTCAACTTTCTCATTCTTAACCCCTATCCTGACCCACTCGTTCATTCCAAATATTTGCTGTAGTCAGCCATAGGAGCATATAGCCAACAAATGAAAAATACTTGCTAAATGGTAGTATATTGTGGTGAAGAATCGGGGGGAGGACCCAGTCAAAGTGTCAAAATTAATGACTTTACTAACCAAAATACCAAAATTACTGACAAATTACTGACGAATTTAATTAGATCATATCGATAAACTAGAGTTTTAAAGGTAAATCTTGTATTCATCAAACACTTTTTTTTTAAATTATTATCTGGCCTTCACCATCCCACACCTTTTTATTAAAAAAATAATATATTTTTATAAAGTTAGGACATTGTTCTCATTACTGTACTCAAACATTCAAGGGGAAAAAATCCCTTTTAACAATAATAGAGTAATAATAAAACAGCAAAACATTTTAAAAATCATACATAAAATAAACTTGATAACTAAACATTAAGGTAGGGTAAGACTTAATCCTACTTTTAATTTGTCTTTGGTTTTTTGCTGAAAAAATATGTTACTAACAAACTCTTTAGTTTTTCAATGATTTTCTGCAATGCATCTGCATACAAATTTTTCTTGTCCTCTTCTTCCATTGATTTCTCCACTCCTTCTATCATAAGCTGTGTCATTTGAATCCCACCATGTCCCTTTTTCTCAGGAACCTCCTTAATGTTTGGTTGTATCACTAAGCTATGTTTGAGCAATCACCCTCTTCTCGTTCTGCTCCTGTCTCAGTTGTTTCAGTCTTGCTTTATTCTCCCAAATACTACCCTTTTCACTGTCTATCTCCTTCAACCTTTCTAGTTCCTCTGCCATTTCCCTTTCATTCTTTTCTTTTTACTCCTTTTCTTTAGTGGCACACTGTTAATTATAGAATTTCTTATAATGAAAATAACCTGCTCTTGCCATTTGTAAAAGCTTATGTGTGATACTAACATGATATATCTTGTTTTCATATATATGATATAAAGTTTCCTTGAGCAGCAGGTGGGCATTCAAAGCTCTCTCTCTCTCTAATATTCTGACCCTTTCATCAGTCAAAATGCATCAAGATTTTGAAAATCTTCTATGTCCACACTACCATGTGATATCAATAAAACTGTTTTACCACCTTGGTAACTAGTGGGTATTTAGGATCTCCAAATGGTTTTGGCTTTTCAAAGAAGTGATTTCAGTACTTATCTATGTGGCAAGTTTCACTGACAGTTTCGTCTTTGAATCTAAGAAGTTTCCATTCATCCGCAATCATGTCCAGTGGAATTATACATTGGGAGTGTGGCTCTACTTCCATTATATCCTTGTCGGTTCCTTTTTCGACTCGCTCTGCTGGAGATACACATTGAAGATCTCTGAGGATGGGCTTTTCCAAAGATAACTTGAGTAAAAGGTGTTTGCAGCCTGCTATGAAATTTTTTTTGCTCACGTTAAAAATAGTAGCTTCTTCTTTTCAGAATTTCAAAGAAACATTTTCATCATTGGGCCATTTTGTCAGTATAGTAATAGTTATTACTAGGTTAGGAAAAACTAAAAAAAGAATGTATTACCTTGAGTTGAACTGAAAAAAATCTGTTATCTTACTGGGAAGTATTATTTTTTTTCCCCAAATGCAGTAACGAAAACAAAAATTCTGACTTAAATAAAAAAAAGTTTTAAAAATACAGACAAATTACTGACCAATATGAAAAAAACTGTCTTTATTAACTGGATTTCACCCTTGTACAATGAATCACTTTGATTATGTTCCATCAGAGATAAATGGTATAAGTAAGGTGTCACTTATGCAATAGATTTAATTGCCTATGACTGAGAGTTTGGTTTGAATCAGGATATATGTAGGGGATAGCCTATTTACTTATTCTACCTGTATGCAAATGCCAGGTGCAGTTCCTCTTAATGCTCCTTTATCCTCTATACAACCATTAGTAAACACATGTGAATATCTCAGAAGGGTAGTAAGACACTCATTTAAAAGAATAAGTTTTAAAAACCACTCACAAGTTGGCCATTTGTATAGAAAGCATCTGACAATCTAAACTTAGAGCCAGGAATGCTAACTTCTTACCTTGGCTCAGTGTAAATATTCCTTGAAAAAAAAATATATATGTAATATTTTAATTGTAATCTTTGGTTTAGGCTAGCACGGTGAAGGACTCACCTCGCACGAAGCCCCCAAAACAACCCCCGGACTCTACGGCAGAGCAGCGCCAGGCGGTGATCCGCAAGAACTCCTTTTCGTTGTTGGAGCCAGAGGCCTCCATGATACCCTCGCTGGTGGACCTTAGTCAGCAGGACTATGATGTAAATGCCCCATTGGGGCTCAACACAAGTCTACTGCAAGGGCAGGACTTGCTGATGGCGCTCGAGACCTCTGCTCAATGAGCGCTAGACATAAAAACACTCATGCTTTTTCGTAAATACTGCACTCTGATTGTTTGAAGCTAACACACAGATGAGAGGGAAAATAAATAAAGTCTGATATAGCATCAACATGTCATGGCTATCCTTGGTCCAAGACACACTTTCTTGTCCAAATAGTATATTTTCCTTGTTTTATTATAAATAGAAAACTGTGTCGAGGAATATTGAAAATCACACTTTTGTGGGGTAAGGACTCTAGTAATTCATCAAATCAGCTAAATAAGTGAGACAAGTAGTGACTTTTACTCATTGAACTTGTCTTTGAAACTCAGTTTGCAATAATTTGTATTATATTTATGAAAAAGCATGTTATAATTGATTTCATACCAGGCATAGCCTTAGTAGTAGGTTTTATTAACAAAACTGTATATTGTCTGGGTTTTCACCTATGATAATGAGAAACCTTGGTTTCATTCCCCACTCGGTCTAAGTGTTATTGACATATTAGGATAGATATACGTATGCTCCATGGTGGGTATAGAGATCGTAAAATAGTTGTGAATTTTTTTATAATGAATTTGGCCAAAAATTTACTATGAGAAGAATATAAATGCCACATATTTTCTCTTATAATTTTGATAGTCATTTGACAGGAAAACTTTGGAGATATTGGGTGACAATTTATTTCTTGTGGATTAATATGTAGTCTTATATTATTGAAAGACATGTTTTGTCTTGTGCATATTTAGCTCTTTTTATATATTTAAAGTCAAGATTCAAAATGTTTTATTTATTCTTTTTTTTTTTAGTGGCATTCAATTAGTTGTATTGACACATACTATAAATTTAGGTTTTTATATCAACTGTATCCATTTGGGATGAGTTGAAGACAAAAGTTCCATAAATTGCATTTGGTAAACTATTCGTTCTTTGTGAAACTATATTCATATACTTAAGTATTGTTACTCATTATTTTGAGATTTATCTTAAGATAAACTTATTAGTGTATAAAAAAGAGATTTAAATACCTGCACACATAAACAAACATAACTCTTAGCTTTTTACTACTATTTTTTCAAATAAAAGTAGAAATGCTTTTTTTTACATCCATTACCGTTTCCAGCCTGTGACCTGGGTCAGTTTTTTATTCAAGACACTATATTTTACACTATCGGCTTGCTAGGCCTGTTGTAAGAAATTTGATTCACGTTTGTATTATTAATTTTAAAACTTTCACCTCTAATTTTAATATAAAACTACTTGTTTCCAGTATTTTCTTGTGATACCATTCATCTTCTCCAAGAGTCTAGATATATGTTATATCCTGCAGAGGTTAGTGATGTAACCATACATGTCAGTGGAGTTACATTGTTTGTATATAGGTAATATTCATCTAACATATGAATCAGACTGGTGTGTATCACATACTGTGCTCACTCACTAATATTTTGTGATAGGCTGAATTATCTATAACTGGAAGTTCAAAGGTTCGGCTAGGCACAATAGGGAATGGTTTTACAAATGTGATATTTCACTGTTTTTCCGTTCTATAAACACACTAATACACGTGCATTTGCTCTAAACATCCTTCCTCCCCCCTTATTCCCCTTAACAACCCCCACCCCCTGTAAAGTATTAGTAACCCTAGCGTCAAAAATAAATATAACAAAATATCACCATGTTTTAAATGGTCAGCCTAACATAATTAGAATACAACTATACCCCAGGTAATTAATTTACCACTTAACTGAATGTATAGTTAATTTAATGAAGACATCATATCCAAAAAAGTTATTATTTAATTACTTTTTCTATTTTTGAACTAACTTTCTTTAAATTTAGAGTGATAAAGTAAACCTTTTATTCCTACCTTTTTTTCTAAGATTTGGATTTAGATTATAGATTCAGATTTTGAGCATAGTAGGTTCAATTTATATTCAGTTATTATACAACAAAACACAATCATATGATACATATTAGCTTTTTTCTAGGCACCCATATTTGTAATCCATTAAAATTATTAAATAACTTATCAATTTTGTTATGGCACAAAAGTGTATTGTAATTATATATGATAGACAGGGGCTTTAGTCAAACTAGCTTGGCATTTTGTTCTCACAGACTTGTCCCTGCCATAAACATAGAGCCTCTTTTAAACACAGCGATATTTTAATCCACTTCTTTGATTTAACTATTTACATTGTTTACTTTTCGTGTGCTCACTAAACATATCACATATTAACTAGGGGTTTACATATTCAAGTTATTTTAATTCAAATCAAGCAAGCTTTAAGCTTTTCAGAAAGCTCTAATAAGTGTGTTGAGTTGAGCCAAGCTTGAACTTAATATAAATACTTTTAAAACTTGACTCATTGAATTTAATTAATTATATTATTAGAATTTTTAAAAAAAACTTTAATATTTAAAATAAAATAAAATAAAATAAAATATCTTTGAAATTACAATAGTATTAATATTGTTACAATAAATAGCACATATGCAAACAGTACATTTCACAAACAACATCTAGACAAATAAAGAAAAAAAAAGAACAATGAATCCTACCCCCATCACATGACACAAAATTCAGTTCAGAAATTGCCTTATACAACAAGTTTGAATTTGACATTCTTTAAAAGATTTGGAGTTGTAAGCCAAGCTACAGCTAAAACCTCAGACTCAATCTCTTTTTTTTTTACCATGTCTTACTACCCGTTCCAGTTGTACACTAATCTCAAAATTCAAACGCTATCAAGTACCTAGTGTTACTTGCATGAACTATATAAAAAATGTCAAGAGAAAATCCAGCTTCATGCTAGGTAGTGAGCGTGCTCAGCCCATCCATTAGGAAAACCTAGTCTGTCTTCTGGGTGCATTCCAACATTTAAAAAAATAGATATTATCTAACTTAAATAAGCTAATAGCTATCTAAAAAATGAGATGGCCCATTGGCTAATTAATTTTATTATAATATAAATTGATAAAAATAAAGAAAAAGGAAAAATAAATTAATAAGAGTAAATGTAATGAAGAAACCCCACCTAGGTAAATAGGAAAAATGTATTAAGAATCCAATGCACAAAGATAACATCATCTTCCTTTCTTCTGTCTTCTCTAGTAGATGTAATCACACAAAACACAAATAGAGTAATATTTTGGTATTGTCTTTATCAAACACAAAGAGAGAAGAGGGAATACACTTTACACAAACACTGGATTACTCCATTTTGAATTAAAATAGAAACTGTTAGAAAAACAGTGCCAACTGTTTTTGGGGGTAAAGATAAATTTCTCAAATCTTAGCCATGGTTAAAATTTTATATGTATATCATAAAAGATGCAGAATATATTTCATTGTTATTATTATAATAATTAATATTATCATTATTAGTCCCCTTTTATAATATTATATACATATAAAATACTAATAGAGCAAGAGCCCATGACGGCCAGACCTTAGTTATTTTATAAAAGCAGAAAATTTCTCAGAGCATGTCCCCAACACAGGTAAGTGCGAGCAGCGAGTATGGAGTTGTTATGTTGGTTACTTGGGCAGGTAACAGGTAGTAAAGGTGTATAAAATAGTACCTCAAATTCGTTAAAGCATATAGCTTAATTTTTTTATATTTTCTTCGGAATAACATTAGAAATCACGTCATCCATTGCCGGACACTTAATACAGTTGCAACCCCCTGTCAGACACCCCTAAACTTTAATAAATTATAATTATACTTTCGTTATAGTATAAAAACTGGGTTTTACATATGTTACTTGGGGACCTATAAAAAATGTTACCTCAATAGCCGGACAGTTTTAATGGTTTTTACATCTTGCCAGACACATTGAAAGTCTGCTGTAGGTGCGAGCGCGAGGTGACAACTGTTCAAGCGGGTGCGAGTGAGATAGGGAGTTTAGTCTATTGCAATTGTTTAAGAAATCCAATGAAAAGAATAGTTTTATTACGTTCATAGCTATCTTATATAAAGTAAAAAATATTATTTTATTATTATAAAGTACAAAAAAAGTATTATTACATGTACATTAAAAATAAATCATTTCTATGATTTTCATCTTTGTCGTCAATATTTTCATTATCTTCGTCACTACTACTCCAGTCCGTGGCTTGATCGTCGTCAATATCACCTTCTCCATCAGTTTCTGAAAAAAATTAACCAAGTTTATACAATTATGAATAATTAATAAATTATGTATAATAATTTGACATAATAATTACATACCTGATTGAGTTTTGAGCGAATCACTAACATAACTTGGTAGCTGATCCCCTTCAAACCATTTAAAGTGGTATTTGTCATTTTCCAGTACCCAGCCATTATTGTTTGGTTGATATATGGTTGGATTTTTCAGATGAGCATTGTTCCAAATGGTACATATATAGTTAGCTCGCCGAAATTGCTGCTATAGCTCGATTTTGCAAGGTGGTAGATTGCTAGCGTCAAAATTTCGCAACTTCTTCCGGTCAAAAGCTTCATTTACATCAGAGACTGTATACGAGTCGATGAACATTTGAAGTCGAGCGGCATCAACATCAATTACATGACCGACATTGTATACATTGCATATAAACCTCTGAATAATATTAAAGACGTTTTCTTGTTTATCTGTATTTTCAATTAATTCGCTGTTACCGGATTTCATGAAAGCTTCCTGGTACTCTGGATATTTTTTAAATATTTTATAAGGTTTTAATTTTCCTTTTCTGAAAAACGCAGGATTATAATCACATCCTGTGATTGCATGAAATCCAGGTAAACTCTTACAAATTAATTGTCCCAACTCGGCGTGTATTTTGGTTATGTCCTAATATCTTAAATTATTTCCAGTACCCGTAAGCATCCAAACAACTGAATCATTTTTAAGGTGGTGCATGTGACCAAGCACTATAGCAGCAATATCAGTATCAACACTTCTGATTAATATTTCTGCTTGATAGTTGATGTTACATGCATAGTATACTATCTTAGTATCTGCTTCCTCGTGTGCTGGGCATGACAACTCTTCATCAACACTGGAGACAAATTTGTTGGAATCATTAACAGTGAAAGAATGACATTTTCTGAAATTTATGTGGATAATTTTGTTGCCAATAAATGGTACGACTTCATCAGTGGCCCAATGTGAAATAAAAAAAATTAACCAGAGCTTCTTTAAAATTTAAATTTTTTGACTCTTTTGCGAAGTCACTTGATCGAATTTGCTCAGGCCCGGTTATGGTGTACTCTAATTGCGCTGATTCAAGAAACTGATGGAGAAGGTGATATTGACGACAAAGATGAAAATCATAGAAATGATTTAAAAAAATTACATGTAATAATACTTTTTTTTTGTACTTTATAATAATAAAATAATATTTTTTACTTTATATAAGATAGCTATGAACGTAATAAAACTATTCTTTTCATTGGATTTCTTAAACAATTGCAATAGATTAAACTCTCTATCTCACTTGTACCCGCTTGAACAGTTGTCACCTCGCGCTCGCACCTACAGCAGACTTTCAATGTGTCTGGCAAGATGTAAAAACTATTAAAACGGTCCGGCTATTGAGGTAACATTTTTTATAGGTCCCCAAGTAACATATGTGAAACCCAGCTTTTATACTATGACGAAAGTATAGTTATAATTTATTAAAGTTTAGGGGTGTCTGGCAGGGGGTTGCAACCGTACTAAGTGTTCGGCAATGGATGACGTGATTTCTAATGTTATTCCGAAGAAAATATAAAAAAATTAAGCTATATGCTTTAACGAATTTGAGGTACTATTTTATACACCTTTACTACCTGTTACCTGCCCAAGTAACCACAATAACAACTCCATACTCGCTGCTCGCACTTACCTGTGTTAGGGACATGCTCGGAGAAATTTTCTGCTTTTATAAAATAACGAAGGTCTGGCTGTCATGGGCTCTTGGGCTATAACCATAACCAAGTTTTAAGATATTTAATTAAATATGGAATAATCCAGTGTTTTGTAAGAAGTGTATTCCCTCTTCTCTCTTTGTGTTTGATAAAGGCAACAATGCCGAAATATTACTCTATTTGTGTTTAAAAGTGTGTGTGACTACTTCTACTATACAAGACAGAAGAAAGGAAGAAGATGTCACCAGCTTTGCTTTTATTGGATTCTTAACACATTTTTCCTCTTTCCCTAGGTGGGCTTTCTTCATTAAATTTACTTTTGTTAGTTTATTTTCCCCTTTTCTTTATTTTTATCAATTTCCATTACTATAAAATTATTAGCTATTTATAAATAAAGAAATAACATCTAAGTATTTTATCTAGTATTAAGAATATATTTTTTTAAATACAACCTAATTCTAATTATGGTTTTATGACACTTGATGTCACTTAGTTGGTGGATCACTTTGATATATAACTAAAATTTTCTGAAAATATTAAAAGAAAAGTAAATTAAAAAGTAAAATTATTTTTGCACATCTTGATTAAAAGGGGAGCCACCAGATTTGTATTTATTTCTGTTTTTTAATGTTTTCCTTTTTTCTGGTATTTTTATAAGACACTATTATTAAATTAAACATTTAAAATAATATATAATGGCAAGGCCTACACACCAGAAAACTGTAGGCCTAAAGTTCACAATTAAACACACAACAAAACACATAATTATGTAATTTTTGGGGTAAATCGGTCCCCTTCTTCAGCAGAAGAGAGTAAAACACCAACTGCATTATGGCAGCATGGCTATAAGTAGATCATGGTCACCTAGATACTCTTTTTTTGCCTGTTTCTTGGGTGTTTTTTAAATTCTGTAGTTGCATGTTCAAACTTGTCTCTTGACTCTTGGTAGATGGATAGAATGTTGTAAGCTATTTATGTTTTATTTGATTACTAAATTATCAGTTATTATTTACATAGAAATGACTGACTGGTGTGAGTAGGCTTGCGTGGAAGAAAATGGGAGATAGTTGGGATCCTATTATTACTTTGTCATGCCTGGGGTGCAGTTTATCTATAGGCCTATTATACAAAATACAGCTAGGGTGCACATTTCAAGTCTCGCCTAGGACGCATGAGATCCTTAAGCTGGCCTTGGTATTGAGCAATTTTAACCCATTTGTTGGATTGTTCAGAAGACAATAGCCAAATGTTTTATTTTGAGGAAGGCATTTTAAATATATCAATTCTAGTTATCACATTTTCAGTAGATAACTTTCTACCTTGATAGCGACCCACAACAGGTTTGACACCTGAAGCACATTGACATGCCAAGCCAAAGATCACCTGTTTAATTCTCATGTTCAGGTGTTGATTTTTATTCTTACCTCATTGGAACCTTACATTAAATTGATTGCATTAAAAACTTTGCATTGTATCAAAATATATTTGTTTGTACTCATCGCTCATTTGTTTAACCAAATGACTTATACCCAAAATCCAATCAGACATTTTCTTGGAAATGGGTTCAACTTAGACTTTGATTAGTAAAATTGAGGACTTGTAAAAGAATACTACATCATAAAAGAAAAAATAATTGGAAAGTATAATTGTAAAATAATTATTTTTTGTAAATAATTAGTCAAGCTCACTTTAAATTAGATTCATGCTCTCTTCCAATAAATAAAGATTTATTACAAGTGTGCTTGGCTTTATGTACAGTTTTTGTTTTCTTGGATATTTGCATGAATACATTGTTTACCATGAAAGTTAGCAGCAAGCTTACAGTACCTTGAATGTTTTCACTATGACATAGCTTATAAGATAGGGCCATATTAATCCGCCAAGGGAAGATTGCTACTTTTCAAAATAAATAGGGTATACATGTTAGTTAATTATTTTACACATTCATAAGTTTGTTATAATTTTCTTCAAGCAAAGTTTTTAGTTTATTTTTGTTGGTAGTTGTATGAGCAGTTTTGTTTAGCACAAATTAAACTAGTAATAATTATCAATGGGATGCTTGAATATCTGTGTGGCTTGTTAAGGGGACTCTTTGGATTAATTTTGTTTTTAAGAGGGTACTTAACATTTCGGGAAACAGTAGGTTTTAGTTGAGCTGGGGTTTTGTCCCAACTGGTTTTACTGCTCTCTCTAAACATATGTTGCCACATTTTCTTGAAAATATGTCCTCCTTTCATGAATTGGATTGTGTTGATTAGTTAGTGATATGCTTTGTTTAGACAGTTTTTTTTATAGAGTCTAGTCGGGCACACCAACTTTGTGCCAACTCTATTATCTACTTTTGTAAGCTACTTATTTGCAGTAAAAGTTATAATGATATATATATATTTATTTTTATAATCTCATTTCACCAAGAGTGTAAACAAATTTGGGGTATTTATAATTTTTGTTGGATCGAGACTAATAATTATTAACAATCCTAAAACTAAGGGTCTGCGAGCTCAAGTTTTTTGATTCATATTGATCTTGAACCAGCTTTACATAATGCTCTTGGGTATCTTGTCAAGCTTGGATTGAATAAATATAGCATTTAAAACTTAATTTTGCTAAGTAGTATAAACAAATGTGTATTAATATTATTTCAATTTTGGATGAAATATTTGCAAATTATAGAATTCCATTTTAAATAGATTGTAATAGTAGGCCTAACAGAAATATTCAATTTAATACAATTCAACCTTCTTAAGTACAGCTTTAAAAAAAGTATTTGGGAAAATAGGTTTAGATGAGCAGATTTAACAATGTTTATATGTAAACACCCCCTCAATTGCTGCCTCGGCTGGTGCACAGCTGTTTATTTGATGCGGAATTTCTACCAAAGAGATGAAATAGAGCAGTAAAGATTTTTAAGATGCGTATAGAACACTATTTCATTAAGCCATACTTGATACAGTTTTGCACTAAACTTATCTGTGTTCTAACAGCCTTACAGAGAGCTTCCTTTCCTAGTTATTCTTTATCTACTCCTCATACCCTCCTCTATTCAACAACCAGTTTACTCAGTTGTTGACCTTGACATCCCAATGGCCATTTTCACATTACCCCTTTGTTGGGTTCTTCTCACACTCTACCCTACAGTGCAAGGCAAAGAATTAACGCTTTACTTGATTATCCATTACTGTTTCCAGCCCATGGCCTGAGTCATTGTTTTATTCAATCCATTTATTTTTCACTACCAGCTTGCTAAGCCTGCTGTAGCTTCATATGCCTTATAATCTAACTTGAGACTAGGACAGGCACAATATCTAGTCCCTGGCTGCTGTTAATTCATAACTGTGAAAGGGTAAACCCACATTTCACCAATGATACTTTTTTTTGACCATGCCGGGAATCAAACTTGGAACCCTTAACTCAGTAGACAAACACACTACTGACTTGAGCTAAGATGTCGGATTCCAAAGAAATAACTAAAGCTTGAAATTGCGAGCCAATAAATCTGCCATTCCATCCCTAGTATATATTTAAGGATCAGCTTGAAAATCCAAATGAATACGCTCGCAGATCCCAACCTAAACCTGATATAAAATATAAATTCCTGAAATGTGTTGTGCCTTTTTAAGATTGACTATGTCCTTTTGGTGAGGGGTGTGTATATTAATATTAATAAACAAGTTGAAATGTCATAGTGGCCATATTACAGAGGGATAGAAAAGATATATAGTGTGTTTATAGATATATAATTATGTAACATAAATTGACATAATAATAAGATGAAACAAAAACAAAAATTAAGCTTATTTCAAGTTTAAAGATTCACATGACTATTTTAATTTTTCCATCAAGGAGTTTCTTTCAAATAGTTTTGCTTTGTAGCAGAGACCCAATTTTCCTATTTTTATTTGATTGCAAAGCAAATGTGTTGATATATTATATTGTAATCACAGTGGTATTTTGAGAATGTATGTTATTGTACTAGCTGGGCTAACTATTGATTCAGTTACGTTCCTCTAGGCTAAGATAGAGATAATTGTTTCTGGTATAGTATTAGTAGGATTCTGGTAGGAATAAACTTTAAGAAAATACAAACAATTATGTCTTTTTTTTTCAACAGTGATAATATTTTACAATACATTTTTTTTTAATTGTATCAATGCTATATATCAAATATGACAGCTGACAAGTGACGTATAGATGGATTAAAGTAGTTCTAGTGACTTTAAGATACTGTCCTTTCTACCAGAATGCTACTATGTCCAAGCTTTTTATCAGGGTCTAGTCCTCAGGAAAAGTTACAATTCCAACATATTGTTAAATTGAAATTGTATTTTAAAGCTAAATTTTTCCACCTAATATTTGTGTAGCATTTTTAAAAAGTTTTTGTTTGCCGGCTCTATTTTATGGACTATACAATTTTAATCTAATCTTTGGATTTGATCAACATTTTACATCTATTTTGATCAATTTTGCTAAAAAAAAACATTTAATTTATTCAAAATAAAATATTTGTATTGGGTGGTAAATTCTTAATTCATAATTTTATTAATAATAAGACACACAGAAATATATGTTAACTAAAATATTGGGTTTCTTGCTTATTTTATTGACATAAAAGTCAAAAGTACTCCATTTATTGTGGTGTTAAATTCACATTCTTGTGACTACAAAGACCTTGATTGTTCTCTATATAAACATGACATTAATTTTTTGAAATAAAATGTTGGAGCCAACATTTTAAGTGCTTTCATTTGGGGAGTTTATATATGAAAAACTTTTTGATTCAAAATGAGTCGCATCTTGAGAGAAAACTAAGGTAGTTGTGAGTGACATATTAAAAACTTATTAACTGTGTCTTATGGGATGGATTTCAATCTTTTATTGTTTATCTTGTCACTCCAATTGAACCAAAGTTATTTTTTATCTTTATTTATTTATGGTGGCGGAACCTTGGTGCACACGAAGATCAGATCTGAAAGCCAGCAAGCATAAAGAGGTAATCGGCTTGTATCCACAATATAAGGAATTGGACCAAATTAATCTCCAAGAACATTCTTAGTAGTTCATAAATAATAATTAACAAATGCCAACTATTTACTTTGTTTAACTTCACAATTTCAAACAAACATACTTGGTTTATTCTATTTTGAAAATTAAATATGACCAATCTGATTACAGTCATACTCTTAAAAAATGATCAAATCTGGTTATAAAGTAAGTATGTTGAATGTGGTAACAAGGATGCTTTATCTTCCCAACACATTATTTGTCAAAAGTTGGGTTCTGCTAATTTTACTTTTGACATGCATTGCAAAATTTAAATTAAAAAAACCTAAAAGTTCAATAAAAAATTAAATATATTAAATTAAAGCTCACAAAATGAATATGTCTTAACACCAAATTTAACTTTTTCAAACTCGAAGAAAATATTGTATACATTTTAAAAGCTCAGGACAGAATGGTCAAAATTCACAAATTAATGACCAAATGTAACAAAACTCATGTTTTATTAAATTATTAATATTTTATTATTAAATGCATAATTCATAGTTTTTTCTGTTATTTATACTGTTTTTGAAGATGTGGAGGAAATCACTTAGAGCCGAAAGGAAGTAAATGTTGAATATTTTTGACTTACTTATTTAAGGTTTGAACATCCCTAAGTTAAAATAATTGTGTAAATAAAACTTGTCCGATAAGATTTTAATTAACAGTATTTGATTCTTCTAGATTCACAAAAAAACAAATCTGACAAATTCTGTCACATGTAAATCCATACACATTATATTTAAATTAATATTTTTTCAAATTATATTTGAAAAACTTATGAGTTTATTCTAACACAATAATTCTTGGATATCAGACAGGTTGGTTCCTAAAATGTGGTCTTGACGATGACTCAAATGCTCCCGAGATTTCTCTCCGCAGCGGGGAACTTTGAACGGAGCCTGCAACTCTTGCACGTAATGTTCCAAGGCTCCAGCGGTGGTTTATTATTATTATTATTATTATTATAAGTAGTAGTAGTAATTGTAGGATTTGTAGTATTTGTACTGTTTGGAAAATACATAATCTAGACCCATTTTGTCTGGACATACTATAAGGATTGTCATCAAAGTGGTTTTAAGACATTACAAATTATTTCATTATCTTTAGTTTAATTTATTTGCAGTGCTACAAGTAAATATTCATAGCTGCCAACCCCTGAAGAAAAAAATAGTACATATATATTTTTTGAATGGTAAAATTTCCTAATTGGACCTAAATTGGCTATATTCATTTTTGCTCTTTTAGTTGAGATTAAAAAATATATATTGACTCACTTAAGAGATCTATTTTTCCCCACATTACAGAAATGATAGAAATTACATTATTAAATAAATAATTAATTTTCTCCATGAGCAGAAGCCACATTACAATGGATTGTGCACCTGATGTAGTATTGAGAGCCACAGCAACAAATAAACTTTCAAATATTAATGTTGAGATTAAGTTATTTGGTAAGAAATGTAAATTAATTAAAGATACAACAGTCTATTTTCAAGCTTATTATGGACAATTCTCTAGGAGTTGGCGGCTATGAAAAAGTTTTTTAAGACCTTAAATGGAGATAATATGATGTTTGTTTATCTTCTAATTTTACTTTGTTTTAAAACAAACAATCATTTTTAATAAATTTTATTGATTTTTATTGTTGAGCTTGGTAAACGTTCTTCATATTTCTGTTAAAAAAGAAAAATTTAATTCAATCTTTATGTTTGTTTTAAAATTTCCAGAGCTAGCTGTGACATCAAATACATCTTGTCATGTCAACTATGAATTTCTCCATTGTAAATGTATTGTGAATATTGTTAAGGCAAGGTAATAAAAATAATTTAAAATTGTATAATAAAATGTTTTCAACACTAAATTGATCAAATTAATAAACCTGGGGGATTTTTTCATTTTAATCTTGACATTGCTATTTAATGAAAGATCTGTCAATCTTAACCAAACTGAATTATTTTTATTTTGATGTTAATACAGTAAAGAAATTTTTATGCTGAAAGTAATCAAAATGAAATTGTGAAAAAAGAAAGAGAAATATTATATTTAATTTAATTGTTTGTTTCAAACAATATATTTATTAAGAACTGTGAACTTTTAAACTTTAATTCAAATATTAGTTGGGTCATTAAAATAATCATTTATGCTTTGATGGATAGTAGTTTTACTCAGGAAGTTTGTCGTAGAAAATTACAGTTTTACTTTCAAATTCAAATCTTTGTTAGGTGCTTAAACCCTAAACCTTTGGTTTAAATCATCGGTACACTATTGCTGAGCTTAATAACTTTTTATGAATATCCAAAAATTATTGTTATTGAATTTTGTATGAAACCAGTGATGAAAGTTTGGTTTGTGGGGTAGCTTATATATTTAAATTTTTCAAAAGATAAAGTCTGTGAAATTGTGAAATAGTATAACTTTATTTTAATATCTGTGTCTTAAGTACACATAACCCAATTTTAAACAAACTTAGCTGGGCTTTATTTAATAAATAATTTAAAAAATTTACTTTCTCTAGAAAAACCATTGTATGTAAATAGTAAAGCACTTTTGTTTATTTAATTTCAACAGCTGAAAATGACAAAATATTAACTTAATCTCATTCTCACCTTACTGCTATAAAACCCACACCATGGTACTAAAGGTATTAAGGTGTAAATCTTACTAAAGACTAGATCTCCTCTGACAAAATGGTCAAAGCTCAAATCTCTGTTGGATGTTGGTTTTACACATGTTATTTATATGGTTGTTTTCTTATCTCATCTCTGCACTAATGTGGGTGGATTCTCTCTAAATTTTCCTTCCATTTCCTACCTCTTAGATCGAGTATTTTGTTAAAGCGTATTACTAAATAAAATAAATGTAAAAGACCTAACTTTTTGTTGCTTCATCAAAATTTTAAAAGTCTAATAAAACCATAAAATTTCTCAGATAAATAATTTATATAAACATTTAACAAAATTTACTGTGATCTAAAACAAATAATGCACCTACTTTAAATATTTGTTTTTTTTAGCACCATGTCTTTCTTTCTACCTGTTCAGTTTATATGCAATATTCATATGTACTAATTACACCAATGAGTTAGACTTGATAAAGTTTAAATTTAGAGGAAGCGTACCCACATTTGTGTGAAGGGAGGGTGGAAAACCATTTTGGAAAAAATTCCATCAGTACACCCAACCGGGATTAAAACTCTGATTTCCCTTTCACCAGGAGTCTAGTCTAAACACGAGATTGACACCTTAAACAGTGCAGCAATCAAAGACAGTTAAAAATATTTAGTCATGTGCACATTTGTACCAAAATGTCAAATTGGTAAAGACCTTGATTTATGGTTGTTAAAATTATTATATTTTGTAATTAATATTTGTATTTCAACATAAAACGTCTGTAAATAAGAATAGTAACAAATTGACTCATATTTTTCTATCAAAGTGTTATGAATAGAAAACTTAATGCTAACATTTTTCTTTATCTTTAAATATTTGCTTTTGGATACAATTTGGTTGTTATAATAACCAATCCAAACTCTAATATTACTACTTTTACCAATAGTCTTTTGTTGAGGGGAATAAATTTCATGGACTGGTAATTTCTATTAGTTATTACATGCCTCGGTGGCATAGTTAGCTAACACACTAGTTTGGTGTTGAGCTAGACTGACTAAGATGAGGAGATTGAAGTTCAAATCTCACTTGGGTGAACTAGGGATGGTTTTTCCTAAATGGTTTTCTACCTCCATGCAAATATGGGTTCACTTCCTCTAAATTCAACCTTTAAAATTCCCAACCCATTAGCTTAATTAGTACTTAAGCATGTAACCTGAACGAGTAGTAAGACGCAGTGCTAAATTTAAAAAAATCGTTTTTGAAATGTTAAGAAGAATATTGTAATAATGTAGATAGTACTATCTTTTTTTTCTGGAAATTTTAGCCAACATCAAAAACAATTGTGTCGGCTGATTTTAACAAATATGAATAATTTATATATTGTTTATTTGTGTTTAAATTAACTAAATGTACCATTATTTCCATTTAAAAGGGTCAACTAAACAATTTTGCCTAAAAATTCAAAATTGATTTATTTAGCAAATATATTTAATGTTAAAAAGTGCTTCAATATACTTAAAGAATTCTTACACGCCTATAGAACAACTCTCCCCACTATCATCTCATCATTATGTCCTCTCTATTTCCATCTTTCACCTCAATTATGCTTCCAAGATATTTTAAGTTCTGTACTTTTCTCAGCTCTTCTCCATCCAACTTTATAGCTTTACCAGGCCTTATCCACTTCCTTGTCATTACCATTACTTCATACTTCACCATGCTAAATTTCATTTCACACTGTTTCACTTCCTCATTCAATTCCCTTTAGTTGTTACTTCCTTCTTCCCCCATACCATCAAGTCATCAAAAACATCATGGCTTTAATTCTCTCCTGTTCGAGTTTTTCTGCCACTTTATTCATGACCATTACAAATAATAGTGGTGAGAGGGCACTCCCCTACTTCACTTTTTATTTACAACCACTCTGTCCTTCCACTCTCCATCTTAACACAGCTCATGTTGTCCTCGTACACGCTTTTCCCTTATTACAATTTCTCTTTTCACTTCAACATTCTCCACATCCATGAATACCATTACCAAGTCCTTTCCAAATTCTTACCTTCCTTCCAACAAATGTCTTATGGCAAAGATTAAGTCTATTGTAGACCCTTGTCCTCTAAATTCATGCTGTTACTCTCGCCACCTTCTTTCATTTTATTTCTTATTCTCTTTTCCGGTATCTTCTAATATATTTGTGTACAGTGGCACATCCGCGTTATCCCCCTACAATGTGTACACTTCTTCCTGTCTCTTTTCTTGAAAATAGGTATTATAACTCCCTTTTTTCAGTCTTCTGGTACCATGTTCTCCTCCCAAATCACTCTCAACGACCCTGTATAACCATTGTATACCTGCTTCACCTGCAACTCTTAACATTTCCTTGGTCAGTTCGTGCACATCCAGCGCTTTTCCTTGTTTCATTTGCTTTGATACGTACGCCACCTCTTTCCATGTTGGACCTCATTCCTGCTCTTCTGTTTTAATCTCATCCCTTTTCTCTCTTGTCTTCAACGCTCTTCGTTCTTCATCCACAATTCTAACTTCTTCTATTTTATCTCAACTACTGAAATCGTCTCCACGCACAGCCATAGTATTTTTTACTAAACTGCTATGCATACAAGTGAATATCTTTGTCTTTATACAATGTGTTGGACACAAATAAACATTTTTATAAATACAGACTCACTAACTCATTACCATTCTCATTTACCTTCTCATCAACATACCTCCCTAACACACACTCTGATTTATCTTTTGTGGTATCCACCCATCCATTCATATTATCTGACAAGTTAATTCTTTCACCCGGTTCACATGCATTCAAGATTTAATTGAGTTCATTCCAAAACTCCACTCTTACATTTTCATCTTCACTTTACACCTGAGCTTAACCAGCATTCAGCAACCAACCTAAATCTACTAATGCCTATTTTTATACGGGCCCGTGGATGTTTAAATGACACCAACTAATTCCTTCTCACAAACAGCTTGGGCTAAGGATTAAACCTACTCCATGACTTCCCCTTACCAATTTATCACCTGACCACAGTGCCAGGCTACCATCACTCGTCATCAAAACATCTTTTCCTTTCCACTTTGTTTCACATACACACAAATTATACATTTTTCTTCCAATCATTTCCTCTAACAGTTCATTCTCTTTACCACACACTCCTCTCACATTCCATGTTCCATTAGTCCATGTTCTCACCAGCTTGTCAACAGATGGGCCCTTCAGTTTTAACCTCAGCTGCTCATAATAGCTTTGGTTATCCGAGGCTAATATTGTACACTTTCTTTTAATAATGAGTTTAGAGTAGACTAGGTTACTAGCCTTGATCATACTCACACCCATGACAGTATTCACTGCTTACGGTAAGGCTGCTGTACCTATCGGTGTTGGCACTTTTTAGCCAGTATACTACAAGTACAACCGTTTCTCAGTCCTACTCTTAGCTCACTAGCACTGTTTTTACAAAACAGTATCGCTACCACAGAGACTACCTTGCTGGCCAATATATCATTGCCCATGTCATAAAAATCTACCCGTAAAATACAAATTTGGTTTTAGGAATATTCTGTTAAAAGTTAACTCATCTTTATACGTACCAGTTTAGTTCTTTTTTTTTATAATCTCATTTTTTCAATGATCACAGCATGATATACTTAGTTGTATTTTATCACTACCATTTTGAGTTAATTTATGTTCTTTACTCTTGACATTATTCACAATCTTGGCCTCCCTTGACAATTTTTCAATATGGCACCATTATTTGAAGTGCTGTTAGCATGGAAAAACAAACATTGCCATGCATAAAAGATAATTTGATTTCTTCATATCAGTGTTTTTATTCATTAGTTTATTTTTCTATGGATGTATCTGTATCTTTTTTTATGTATATAATAGTATTTTAGAAAACCATACCTAATGATTTGTGAGGCTCCACAGGAAATCCATCCTTGTGTAATTACCATTTGTATGAGGACAATGTAAACAAAAAATAAAGTTTCATTTTTACATATTACCATTATGTTTCATTCCTGTGTCCAAGTTAAAAAATATGTGAAGTATACAAACTTTTGTTCATGTCTGAATACTGATTGATTGATTGATTGATCAGCTATTTTGATAGGTTGATATCAATTATTTGATCTATTATCTTTTCAATATAGCGCGGGTATGTGTAAACAACTGACATTAATTTTTAAATAGTTCCTTTTGTTTGGTTTTTGATAGCCATAAATTAATTTGAAATTTTAATAAACATTAAAAACTTTAATATGCTTTCACCATTAATTTAAGTGGGAGATTAAAGCTTTATAATTGGTGGTGAAAACACCCTTGTAACAAATCCAATAGGCTCAACTTTGAGCATTCATCATTAATAGCTTATTTTAATAACTTTCACAAAGCAACAATTGAAAACTTGTCATTGTCAGAGGCCTAAGGTTCAGTTTTCAGCTTTCCTATTTAGGCTGGCAAAAATTAGGTATTGTTTGCAACATAAAAAAAAGTGTAAATAGCAGAGAGTCAAACAGGAACCAGAACTAATAACTAAAATTAACAGTTAATTTTAATGAACCAAAACAGGAACCCTAAAAATAATTTCTTAGAACCAAAATGGGAATTAATATACATGAGGCATGTCCAGAAAGTAAGAGTACTGGTGGCCCTCTCGTGCTGTGAGAAATTTTTTCCATGATTGGCAACACTGAGTGGTAGTGGGGGTGGTTCTGAACACAACGAGCACAGGTGGACCTTGTTAGTGTGAAAACTCACCTTGTAGTGTCCTTTTGTGTGAAATATTTCGATAAGAATTCCCGCCAAGTGCAAGGTGCACGCTGTCGTCAGGTTCCTTCTCTCTGAAGAAAAACACCGACTGAAATTTTTTCACAGGTCAAAACTGTTTATAGCGAAGGCACTATGAACCAAATGAACGTGTTTAAGTGGTGTCATGAGTTTAATGAAGGCAGAATGAATGTTCATGATGATCAGAGTTGTGGAAGACCCTCCATTTTGACCGATGAGTTGGTGCAAAAAATCGAGAAATTGTTCGTGAAGACCGTCAATTGACAATGGATGAAATTTTTGCGATATTTCCACAACTCTCCAGAGATCTCTCTTACTTGAAACAATTACAGAAACGCTGGGTTTCCGAAAATTGGGCGCAAGATGGGTCCCAAAACAACTGACAAAGCAGCACAAAGCGAATCGGGTCACTAGCGTTCGCGAGTTCCTTGAGCGATTTGAATTGGAAGGTGAGAATTTTCTGAGCTCGATTTATGAAACCTGGGTGGCTCATTACAATCCTGAGACAAAAAGACAGTCATCACAGTGGCGGCACATCATTTCCCCAACTGCCAAAAAATTCAAAACCTCAATTTTGGGCAAAAAAACATGGCCACTATGTTTTGGGAGCAAAAAGGGATCATTTTTATCGAATTTCTGCCTCAGAGGGAGACGGTTAATGCAGCACAATACTTTGAAACCCTAAAAAAGCTCAAGAGAGCAATTCAAAACAAACATAGGGGAATGTTGACGAAAGGAGTGCACTTGTTGTACGACAACGCCTGCCGGCACACGGCCAATGCCAGCAAGGCGCTTTTGGACTCATTCGGTTGGGACATTTTGAACTACCCCGCATACTCCCCTGAATTGGCGCCTTCATACTTTCATCTTTTCACCTCCCTGAAGACTCAAATGGGTGAGAAAAAATTTTCAGTCGACGAGGAGGTGAAACAAGAGGTCCCGAGCTGGAAGAAGGAGATGGCGGGAGAATTCTTTGAAGAGGGCATCAAAAAGCTTGTGCCACGGCTCACACCTGCATAGAACGGGAAGACGCCTACGTGGAGAAATAACTAACATATTTACCAACAAAATCCTGTAATTTTGTTTTAAATAAAATTATATTTTTTAAATAGAAAAATCGAGTACTCTTACTTTCTGGACATGCCTTGTATGTTCAGGTTATTATCGGTTATTAAAGGTCCTAAACTTTTATTACGTTTTATGTGGTTCTTTCTTTAACTTAATTTTATTTTTGAAATATGGTTTCCCTTGTCTCAGGAATTTTGATGAAGGTAGAATATATTTATTTTCTAAGCAGATTATAAAAGCGACACTTGGGAGTTCCGATTTCTTAGGAACAATTATTGCCACATTGTGTAAGGTTTTCTAATTTTATGCCTTAAGCTAAGTGGTTAGGAAGAAGTTTTGAGTGACAACAATAATGTCTAAGAGAAGGGAGCACTGAGAATGAAAATTTTCTGAGTTGTACAAACAGTATAAGATAAATACTACACCATTAATTTAAAAGTCTTTACCCATTTATGTGGTTGTTAGATAGCACTTTTCATGGTGGGGCAGAAGAGTGGTTGAGAATCGCGAATTGTAAATCTTTTCACTCTGCTTCTCTACAAAGAAGTAGTCCAGATAATGCATTCATTCATTGGTTGTAGTGGAGAAGTGATTTTTTGTTTTATTAATAATTGTTTAATTAATTTTATGGATGGAGTGAAATATTATCTAGTGCAGAACCTCTTTAAGGATGATAGGGACAGTGACACATCAAGGTCCAAATTAGAAGGGTTCTTAAGGTAAATGAAATTAAAATGTGTTTGGAACTTTGCAAAATAATTAAATGATTTTGGTAAATCGACAAATTAAGGACTTCCAGAAAGTACAAACATTTCAAACTAAAAATGTTCAAATATAAATCAAGACTCTTGAATAACATAATTTGAATAATCTATAAGTGATGACTTAGATAATTCATTATGTTTATGCTTTTCTAATTGTAAATATGCACATGAAAAGGTTTTTTAAGATATTAATAACTTGAAAATGAAATGAGAGTATTTTCAAAGATTAAACCTAATTTTATTATTATTTTGTTTTGTGGCAAACAAAAATATAAAAATATTATGCATGATGGAATTTCTTTTTTCTTGTTACCTGTTCAGGTAATACACCTATGTACCAATTACAATAATGGGTTAGGGAGTATGAAGGTTTATTTTAGAGGAAATGGACACACATTCATGTGATGGGGGAGAGGAAAACCATTTAAGAAAAACAACCCCTAGTACACCCAACTGGGATCGAACCCTGATCTTCGGCAGTCTAGTCCAACATCAAAGTAACATGTTAGACCAGACGGCCACCAAAGCAGGTATGGAAATTAACCATTTCTTAGAATTTTGCTATTTTGTTTCAATGCCAGAACAAAATTTACTGGGATTTAAAGCTAAAAATTGAGAATTGTGGGTCCAACACCCTAGATCAGATGGTAGCGTGTCTGTCTATTGAGCTAAGGGTCCAGAGTTCAATTTCTGGATTGTTTGAAAATTTATTATTGGTGAAATGTGATAAATTAATGGCCGAGGACTGGATGTTATGCTTGTCTGTCTTAAGTTAGATTATAAGGCGTATGAAGCTACGACAGGCCTAGCCAGCTGGTAGTGGAAAATGTATAGCTTGATTGAAAACTGACCTAGGCCAAAGGCTGGAAACAGTAATGGATATCAAGTAAATTGAGAGTTGTGATTCTTTTAATACCAATGAGAATTGAGACGGTATCAAGGTGAAAAAAACATTAGTAATAATAAATTGTAATTAATGACTTGATTAAACATTAAAATTATGCTAAATATTCTTATATTGTTAAGTTGTGGAAACCCTTCAATTAGTGCCCCATTCTTTCACTCTCTCTCTCACACACACACACACACACACACACACACACACTTATAGGCAGGGATGGACTTATTTCCTCTCTAATAAAATAATTGATAAGCAAATTATTAATTTATTGTGAAAAAATTATGCTAAGTAAAAAGTGCAAAACTTGACCAAAAATAACAATTTGCTATATTATTAGTGTTATTTTATAAGGATTGATAATATATATCATAAGTGACATCTACAGATCACATAATGTGATGTATGAGTTTTTGAAAGCTAGTAACTTTTATGTCATGTAAGGCCCTTCATATAAAAGTTGGACTCTAACCTCACACTAACACACAACTTGAGCTATAATTTGCTAGCTGTTTTTTTAAACGTGTTCTGCCTTGTCAATATACGAATTGTATTGTGTACTAAATGTAAAAATTTCAATCCAATGAAAATATTTCAGCAAATACTATAAATTAATTCATAAAATTTATTTTTCAAATTTAAATTATATTGTAATAAAAATACACAATACATGAGTGTAGATTTTAACCAGGCCTATATTTAAAATTGAACTTAAATGCCAATTTTGCCCCAAAAAAAGTATTTGGTGTTATGATTTTTTCAGTTTTATTCTTTTGAATGACCTAATAATTCAGATATTTACTCAATAGTTTTGCTATGTATGGCTTGTGTGACAACCTAATATATGGACATTGTCATATATACATTACAATTTTCTCTACTTTCCTTTTAACTGATTACCCTATCTGTGATCCAATAAATGTAATATTTGGAAATAACTCTTTTTATTATCTAGTTTCCTGATAACTCTCAACAAAATATGTTTTCCATTTTCTATATGTAAATCATGGACGTGCCTGGTAGAGGGGACGGGGGGGACACGTCCCCCCCCAAAATTTTACCCTTAAATTCAATAAAGAATTTATTGATTTATTTGAATAGTTTTTTTAATTCTTGAAATTAGCTATTTTAAA
>CABFVX010001916.1:104916-136044 GCA_902151425.1 Timema shepardi | reverse complement strand
CCGTTGTTCCATGCGAGTCTTGTCAGGAGGTGAATGCGGTAAGTTTCTTCTTTTACGTCTGTCTTGTAAGCCCAATGCTACAAATCCCTAAAATAATTTGATGAATTTAGTAATAGAACTATTGGAATACAAATCTATACCCTGCCATTTGTACAAGAATATTTACTAACTACCAACCAGATGAACTAGTAATACGTTAATTTATCTGTCAACGTTTTCAAATGCATCAAGTTCGTTCCTGATTCACTTGTTGACAAAAGTTATGAATTTTTGAATATTCAAAACCTTCTCACTATCTATTACTAACATACTCTCTCTATTATTCTAGTTATCTTCATAATGCTTAGCTATTATCTGCAAGATTACCTTTAGAATTCATCCGAGTTTTTGTGGTGGCTTTTAAATTTATAGTTCCACAGAAAAATCCTTATTTTATTGCACCCCACTTGTAATATCTGTCCCAGATATAAGAACGTTTACGCTAGTGGGATAGTGTTGAGTAAATGATAATTTATACGAAATGTAGTCATATTTGTCTGGAGGGAGGGTAGGAAACCATATAGGAAAATAATACACTTATAACACCCAGCCGGGATTTAAACCCCGACCGTTTCATCCAAGGCAATTCAGCCTATTATGAGAGTGACGACTTAGTGAATGTGACCACAGATGGGTGTCACAGTAAAGTACTTTATATTTATTTTATTTGTTTTTAAATAGGAGTACATAGGGCATATCACGTAGAATAAACGTAAAGCTTGTCTATTCAGGGTGTTTTAAAGTGTTGGGAATATTGGGGTTTAAGTCCCGGCTGGGTAAACTGAAATAAGGTTTTCTAGAATGTCGTCTTATAATCCTTATATTCCTTTAAAAATTCGGGCACATTTGGTCAAAATCGTACCTGCATCATCCCTCTACCATTAGTGTAGTTAAGTGAGGATAACTCGGATGGGTATTAAGATGCGGTGCAACACTATATAAAATAGAATGTAAATTTCAATAATATTAACAGATTAACTCTATTTTCTTATCCAGTATTAGTATTAATAAAATACAAGCTACTAGTATTTTACTAACTGAATAGTCCAATGATATACATAGAATATGCGCAGAGTTTTCATTGGTACCTACCTGCCAACATTTAGGTGCTAAGTGGGTGGGGTCCACTTCATATCGTCGCTCGTCTTTGCTTTCCATTCAAATATTGCCAACCTACATCGGTGACCACATAGACTAAGGCTTTATACTTGCAATATAGGCTACTAGACTGCTAATGACAGGGAGATCAGGGTTCGGATCCCAGTCAGGTGTACTGAGGGTGGATTTACCAAAATTTTCCCCAACCTCCCTCCACGCAAATGTGGGTACATTGTCTTTATATTCAACCCTCCTCATCCAGAGATCATTAGCGTAATTATTGCATATGCGTATAATCTGAAGATAACATTACCTGATGTATGAATACGTGAAGATACATCTAGTAACTTTTTAGCTGTCACAAAAGACTCTTTATATAAAAATTGGACGGCCTCTTAACTTAAACAATCATTTACGTGCAGAAACTGTTTCTTAAACAATTCTGACAGGTAGTGAATATTTTAAGATTGATAAAATTTAAATTTATAAACTACATATTGAATAAACCTCTTGATAAACATTCCAACTATACTAGCCCCGTGGCTTCTTTGGTGCTGACTGACGGCTCACAGCTGACTTCTGACAGACAACATTTACGTATATAACTAAATGTTGACTGTCAGACGTGACAGCTGCTAAACACATGTTTTTGCAGATCATATGGTTCGGCGTAGGGATACATAATTAGGTCTGGTAACTTTTTAAATCTGTCAGTTGTCAGCTGTGAGCTGTCAGTCAACACCAAAGAAGCCATGGGGCTATTATAAGTAAGTTTCCTTTGGAATTGTTCCCTCGTCTGGCGTAATACCCAGCTCAGCGCCTTAAATTTTATGAGTAGGCAATTTATCTAGCAGAACTGATAGCTAAATTGCGTATCTAATTTATCTCACGGCATTTGTGAGAACCATCATCAGCGTAGAAAATAGCTAAGATGATGTTTGATTTCTGATTAATTTCATATGTAAATGTTACGTTGGACTATACATTTTTGGATCCCATATTACGAGTCTGCTAGGCTATACTTGTTTCAATTTCTCTCATGGAATCACTATAGTAAAAGTAGAATTTAGAGTTATTGAACCCATATTTACGTGAGAAAATACTTAGGAAAAATACATCAGTCCACCCAGCCATGGTTTAAACCTGGACCTTCATATTACGTGCAAACCATAAAATATTATATTTACGAATACCCATCTATCTGGGTAAATGATAAACTTTTTAAAAAGTTACCTTTAAAATTGTGATGAATGGTATTCATTGAAACCTAATTATTTAAAGCTGATAAGATGTATGAGTTGTTGGTAACAACGTTCTAAAATATGTTCGTAATTAGTGTGTCATCGCTTAACTGTGGTGAAAGATCGTATGAAAACACATTTATGGGACAGTGTCAATGACCTCAACTAACATGGCTTGTTGATCTAAATTATACCTAAAATATATCAAAATTATCTACAGGTGAACTTTTTTTTATACATTAATGAAATTGCCTCTTTCAACAGAAGCCTCAGTCATGGGACGAACATTTTATTTGGTCGATGAAGGCACTGAGGTTGGGGATCGAATCTAGACTGGATTCACAGGGGGGGGGGGTTTAATTTATAAATGTGGCCTTAACTTTGGCTTTCACAGCTTTTTTTACAATAAATCACGTAACTTTACTTTAATGGCAAGCATTTATCTTCGTTATTGTTAATCATTTAATTAATTTATATTCACCATCATTTTACAATATCTTACCATTTTACACCCTAGACTTTTATTCAAAATGAGTTTTAATTGTATACATTAAAGTGGTGCAGGGGAGTCCCCACTGAAAAATAAACTAAAAGTCTCATTACAACATATTGCCGGGACCACTTCGTTATTGAGATATGGCAACATTGTGGGGCACCGTTGCACATGCGTAATTTGGCGTGATGGATACATTGAATGTCACACTCAGTTACTTACTTTGATTGGAAGTGACCAGTAAGATGGGGGTGGAGAGAGGAGCTAAGAGACAAACGAGGAATTGACTGATATTGTTTTTATTTACACTGAGGAACGACAAAATTCCTTGTTCGTAAGTATGCTGCACGGTTTCCTGTCCGATGACACCCAAATCCAAGGATATTTGTGGCACTAAATTGTTGCCTTAGGGAAACCGGTAGCATTGACTTGTGATGGTCAACGCTGATAGGCCACGACGTTGCATGTATGTTGCAGTGGAAGAGTCAACTCTGCATTATGCGGGACGCTACCTGATACGAGTGCACTGTGATTAGCCTTACGTAATCACTTGTGATAGACGTCCATGTGGAGAACAGTACCTGACCAAATATTGTACAGCTTCCATTTGCAACTGTAGCACCGCCCTTAGTCTTACCAAAAGAATAAGGCTGGCGCACAACATAAATTAACCATTAAAAAAAAAAGAGAGCCAATAATTGCAGAGGAGCCGATAGGATAGTAACAAAAAGCGAATAGGCCGAAACTGGTCTATTCACCTTTTGCTTCCATGAACTCACATCCCAACTAGTTCAATATATATTACGGGTACAAGCGAAGGATATCATAAAGGTTCGATATAAAGAAATATGTCAAAAATAACATTTTAGTTTTATTGGTGATAAATATTGAACAATAGATGTGTGCTATGAAGAAATGGCAAAAAACAAGAGTTACGGGAACTTTTAGTAACCATGATCGGTTACGATTCAATGTGATATATAAGGTTACTCCAAAGGGTAGAAAACAATACAACAACAATACGAAACTTTGGGTGCCGTATGGGCTATACCTATCTATGACCTTGATCATAAGAACATACCATATTTCCCTGCCACGCAGGTAATACAAGTCTTTTACTTGGACAACAATATAATAACATCACTTACACAAGAATGAACTTTCTCTGCCATTTGGGCAACAAGTTACAAGTATTAACATTGACAACAATATACCAATGTTTCATCCGCTAAGGTAGCTTTCACTGCCATATGGGCAATAAGTTACAAGTCTTTTACTTGGACAAAAATATACTACGCGAAAATAAACTATCTCTGTCATTTGAACAATAAGTTGCAAGTCTTAACTTTGACAACAATATACTAATATTGCTTACGCTAAGGTAAACTTTCCCTGCCATATGGGCAATCAGTTACAAGTCTTAACTTGGACAACAATATAGTAATGTCACATACGCAAGAATAAACTATCTTTGCCATTTGAGTAATAAGATACAAGTCCTAACTTTGACAACAATATAATAATATTGCTTACGCTAAGGTAAACTTTCCCTGCCATATGGGCAATAAGTTACAAGTCTTAACTTGGACGAAAATATAGTAATATCACATACGCAAGAATAAACTATCTTTGCCATTTGAGTAATAAGTTACAAGTCCTAACCTTGACAACAATATACTAATATTGATCTGCCGTATGGGTGATAGACATCTAATCTCTCAAAATTGATATGTAAACAAATACTCGTGACGTTGCACGAACCCTTACGGGGCTTCATGTTGAAGAAAGCTAATTTGAAACAGTTCAAATTAATAAAGTTTTGTGAATTGTTAATATTACTCGCCAAAAAGGAATGTCCATGAACAATAAGCCGAAAATGAATTTAGTACCTCACTGAAACATCCAGGACACCTAGGTGTGTCCGAGGACACGATCCTGACAAGAGTAGTGGTACATTTTGAACTACACCATTATATACTCTCAGTTTAGCTCAAAAAGGGGGGAAGAGGGGTAAACAAATAACGGTCAACACAAAACAAAGAAGAGAAGGGAGGGGATATATAGAAACCAGTGGAACCTCTTAGGAGCTAGTAGAATGTTCCAGGTCACGTGTTACAACATAACACCACAGTCTTGCGCGTGCGCACCAAACTTTTACCATCACGCCTAGAGATATCACTCAGTCCATTCTTGCACGATATTTCCTCTTTTAGTCGCTCGGAGAATATCATAGAGGCTTGTTGTTGTGATCTCGTGCGGGGAGGACATAGTGAAGTGGAACAGCTTAATGGGGCCTTGGTGAGTTCACTTGCTTAATTCTTGGTATGGTTTTCTAGTTTATTTCCAATAAATGCTACACAACCTGTTCAGGAGTTGAACCGAGTTCTCGATTTAAAATGATGTAGGTCATTCTGTTAGTATCTGCTGCACCACCACGCCACAGATCCACATTTACCTAGCAGAATACTGGAAATGGATGTAGCAGCATTTACCAGAAATGGCAGTATCCGCAACCAGCCCATTTGAGCCAACACAAATCTAAATGCCGTCCTGAAGGTCCATTCGCAATATCAATTATCCATTAAACGTTTGGGCGGGAGACGTGGGTGATATTCTACTTGGAACGTTTGAAATGTCTGCACGGCTATGAGGTGAAATCTACTTACACTTCCTGCAAACCTTTCTCCAAAAATGAGTTCCACTGGCAACGCGGCTAAACGTGTGGTTGTTTCCGGATGGGGCCCCTGCCCACTACGTCCGTACAGTGAGACACCATTTGGACAAATAACATCCAAGGCGATGGATTTGACGCAATGAGGCTGTTATACTCGTATGCCCCGCTTGATACACCGATCTCACACTTTGTGACTTCTGGTTGTGGGGTCACATGAAAGGAGCTTGTGACTTCCAACGGCACTACAAGAAAGAACATCTGAGGGATGAAGTTTTGGCTGCTAGAAATACGATCCACGTTATGCCTCACATCTTCCGACGAACACGACACAGTTGTGGTGCAGGAGGGCTCACCTGTGCTGTTAATGCAATGGTGGACACGTGGAACCTCTCCTATGAACGCTCGATGTTCCACTACCAAGGTCAACAGAAACTCTATGGCAAAACGGCAGTCTCTGATTGATTTGTCCCTGTCAATCTCTCAATTAGTAAGCAATATGTTGTTATGAGACTTTTAGTTTATTTTTCAGTGTAGATTCCACTGCACCACCTTATTTTACACAATTATAAAACACCCTGTGTACTTAATTAACAACTAAATTATGTACTGAAAATAAAATGTACATTATAGCGAAATAACTAGCGTGACAGCTACTAAAAATATTTCTCACATGACAGATACACCAGTGGCCACGTGGTCTAAGGCATCACTCTCGTAACATACAAGTTTGCTGGTGATAGTATAGTCAGTGCTCAATATAATGAGGTTGGACTTTATTAAATGGCTTTACACTCTTCATCCTCGCAAATGGGGGCACATTTAATATAAACTCAACCAAATCACTACTAACTAATTAGTGTGATAAATTACGGGTAACTTTATAGGTATTAATACGTGATATCTGCATCAGTGATCGCACATTCTGAGGGATTACTCTTTCAAAATGCTTGATATACATCAATAGTGATCGCTGCAGGAAACATGAATTGATGTATTAAAATAATTGTTTCAGTAACTTAAGTAAATATCAGATACTATTCTTTCCACCAAAATCGGCTTATACCTAGGCAACGTCGCTACTGTGTGGTTACATGGTAGATAGCATCAGCGAAATAATCTGCTCACCTCTGGATAACACTGCCCCTGACCCGCCTCAGTGCTGCTATCTAGTGGAGCGTGAGCCTACATGACACAGCCGCTAATGGCTCTGTAATAAGAGTAGTGAAGCGACCCTCCGCCTGGCACAAGCTACAGTAATCAAGATAATACAGGTACAATCCAGATGTTTTCATAGAAGTAACCTTATATGATAGCTATAGAAATTACTAGATTAACTTTTACATAGATATGCACCAAGTCATGTGATATGAATATGTCATATTTAATCGATATTATTAATATCTATAAAAAATAACACTAATAATGACCTGGTTCAATGGCTGAATGGTCTAAAAATCTGTCATATGTACTAAGGGTTGTTTTTACTATATAGCTTTCCACTCTCCCTTTATTAAAATGCGGGTAAACTTCCTCTAAATTCAAACTTCTTCATCCTTATCACATTAACGTAGATACATAGTATAACAATTTGTATTAAAATTACAATGTTCAACATTTTAAGTTATTTAAATTTTTTAGTTTTTATTCTATGTATCGCCTCTTGCTATCCAAACGGGATATTTGCATTTCACCACACCAGAAGTTTCCAAACGGTGGTGGAGGGGGTTTGGGGGGTTGGTGCACTCTTTTAATTAACTTCCCTTAGGGGGAGGGGGAGTGAGAAGTATCATCAAGGGTACCGTCAAAATTTTGTTTCGTTTTAGTACAATCACCGGTCCTATTTCAAAACAAACAATAAAAAAATGTTTACGGAATGCACAGTTTCCAAAAAATTCGGCATTTGACACTGAGGAAAGAAAAAAGCGAGCACGCTCACCTCCCGGGATTAATGGTTAAGCTGCTGGTTGTCCTCAAATGAATATACTTTATCGAATTTAGTAGCCTACACACGTAACAATTATTTTCGTATTTAGATATACATATTATTAAATGCGTAAACATTTATCTGTGCTATAGAGAGAAAAAATTAAGTATTTATGTATCATGAGCAATATTTGTGTTCCTATTTACTCATTTTTATTTAATCGACAAATTTTAAACAAACTTTGGAACACACGGGAGAAATAACAATAACACCGCCTGTCTATATTTTATTGTTTTATTCCTGGCCTAAAAGTGTCCGAAGCGTTAGTGTAATGAACGATTTCGGGCAATTACGAACCAATTATTCTGGAATTATACTAAATACATGGATTTAACTTAGTAATTTTAAAAACGAAAAGAGGTGAAATTAATTTTAATAAACAAAGTGGGGTTCATAGTGTCAGAATTTGGGCTCCGTTGAATTATATAAATTAGACAGGGAGGATTAAGTTAGAATTCATGAGAAATTATTTCGCATTTACGTAAAGAGAGACAGTGGAAACCAATTTAGGAAAAACTATCCTCAGTACACAAAGCTAGGATTAAAACTCTGACATTACCACCTCCGGAAAAACTAGGAGATGTGAGCTTGACGTCCATTTCCCCATGTCCACCCATATGGGTGTGTTTTTAATCATGCATGTATTTCAATGTAAATATTTTTACTTATGATTATTCATATTTTAAAATACTATGTATAGTGACAATAGTGAAGCAAAGCTTAAAAAGGATATAATAGTGTAATACAGCATATTGGTTATACGTATATATGTGATTTTTAAATAGCTTTGCATATGCTGAACACCTTTTAGAACGTAAACTTAATAATTTTTTTGGCTGGAATAGAATTTAAAAGAAACACATCAAAAACCCCTCATACCAATTTTATTCAGGACATAATTTAGAATCTAGCTCAACCTAAAGACTAAGCGATTAACTCCCACATATAGCTTGTAAAAATGTTTAGATAAAGTACGTTGGCTATACACGCCCCTTCGATGGCAAAAATCTGGATATTAAAGAATATAGAGCAATCCCTAATCAACTTTGTAATTGAAATTCAACGACCATCTCGATATATATAAAATAAATAAATATGGGAAAAATATGGAAAATGACTATAGTATAAATCTCATTCCTATGAATATTAATTTCAAATATTTGCCATCCCAAATTGTTTTCCATCCTCTCTCCATGCAAATGCAGGAACACTGTATCTAAATTCAAACATCTTATTCCCTAACACATTATAGTAACTAGTACACAGGTGTATAACCCAAGTGGGTAGTAAGACACGGTGCTAAAATAACCTTGGGATGATCGAATACGGATAGTCCGGATGAATGGTAGGACCTGTTAATTCTTTTAATCATAATATTCAAAAAAGTCTTCAGTTGTTTATATCCCTTGGAGCATTAGATTACCCACATCGGTGGTCATGTGGTCTAAGATGTAACTATCACAATAAACAGTATTTCCGGAGAAGGGGAGGTTGGTAGCTAGAATCCTGGTTTAGTATAATGAGAATTATTTTTTTCCTAAATGGTTTTCCACTCTCCCTTCGTGAAAATGAACAAACAATTCATCTAAGATATATTATGCTCATCCCTACTTCATAGGGTACTAAATAAACGGATATCCCGGATGGATACTGAGATATGATACGAGTACATACAGAAACTAAAGAAAAACCCAACAAGTTCAGTGCAACTCCTGTTAGCTGCCCCTGAGCTGCTAGGCCCCAGACTGGAGCAACATTTGACTCGAACCCAGCTCTCCCAAAGGAAGGGGTTCAGCACGTTAACCACACCACCAATCTTGTTGGTCACAGCCCAAGGTAAGTGTTGCATAACCATCTTCTCCCTAGAGAGGGGTGTTGCCTTAGTATAGGTCGTCCTCCCGAGGGAGGTCCCTGTCAGGGCTGATTTAGGGGAGAGAGGGTGTTATTGAGATTAGCCTGTACTATCGAGCCGAGAGAGGGTTGAAGCTGATAGCTGTTCAATTGACGTGCACGTAATTTGTGAGGCGTCAACAGCACTCACCCTCACCCTTCAACCCCTTCCCAACCCCTTGGCGTGCCTGGCACTCCGCCAACGAAACAGTCTGCCTTGCCATACAGAGGGGGATTAACTTTAGTTAGTTTATCAATCACCAGGAGCGCCACAAATAACTACACAAAGTTTCCTATTAAAACCAACAAAAACACGTTTTGAGGGAGGGTTGAGATTGATCTGGAATTAGTTTCGTAACGACTTTTTTAAGTGGTTTAACTTTAGTTGCCATTGGTTAAGATGTTATGTTTTGTTGCTGCTGTTACTATGATGATGATATTATGTTAGTAGTTAATTGTGAAAGTTGAGAAAAAGAAATGTCGAAGAAACGTTGATTAGTTGACTTGTGATATTATTATTTTAAGTGTATTATTATTTTAAATGTAAATATTGCAGAATGATAAGGGGGGCTGAAGTTCCCCTTATCGCCCATCTATGGGCACCCATACTAGAAAGTTAATACTGCTCAAAGTGTTGTAATGCAATAATCTAGAGTATTCTTAGAAGACACGGGAAGAAAACCAAATATGATATTTTACCATTTTAAAAATCGTACAGCAACATTGAAAAATAATTATTTTAAAATTTCACTGATCACGATTATGTATCTGTTGCCAAGTGAATAATGCAGAAAGCAATACTTAAATGCGATTTTTGGCTCGAGCTTGGACGTGTATGTTTTATCCCGGTCAATCAGTCGTGTGTTGAGCTTTTATAATATCAACACTACACCTTTTATTTACTGAGTGCTCTAATATAGTTCGAATTTCATAGGAAGGGTCTTTTATGACAAATATTGAAGCTACTACATCTACTTTCACGTATTTATTATACGTTAGGTAATATTATCTGCAGTCTCACGTTTGATAGTCGTTGTCAATATTTATTAATATTTAATCAATATTTATATACCACTTATAAAATAGTAAAATCATATAATCGATTACTGAATATTTTGTTTGTGTGTTTTATAAAAGGACTTTAATGTGAAAATTACTTAGTCTGTGTTTTACATGTAGAGAACAAAATGTGACAAAGGGAAAATACACAATGTTGGTTGAAGTTTGAAATGAATTATTAAGATGATAAATTATTTGTTGAGATGGGACACTTGGATCCTCAATTCCTCAATTCCCTCTAAATCTGTGGTATTCGAGTTATTTGAGGTTCGTGAAATTCTCAAAAATTTTGTAAAAGGAATTACGTGTGTAGTCGAGAGGGCAATAAAATCACAAAAAAGACCTAATTTTATTAATATATTTAACTTAATAAAAGAGTTTTCTTTGTTTTTAAAGACGTAATAAACATCATAAACAAAAATCGTTTGTAAGTAGCATTAAACAACTTTTTAAAATTAAATTTGAAATATTTGCATTCTAAATAAAATTTTACATATTTAAAATTTTGAATTTGAATTCGAGACTCGAAAGAAAATTTAACATTCGGATTCGAGATCAGGATTGGAGAAATATAGGATTCTACCCATATATATTAGATTTATTATATTATTTATGCTAGTAATATTCTTCTTGAAATATCATTAGTTTCAAAAGTTAGCTATGTGGAACTAAAATAAAACTGTAATCTAGTTAAAAATGAAACCTGAACATGGGAAATAGCCTGTTATTGGTATATCATTGTTCTACTGCACAGCTATAAAAGGATTCGTACTATACTAGAGTTGATTAGTCATTGGTACAAGTAGTTTAAGGCAAAGTCTGTTATAAACGTGTGATATTGCTAGCTATCAGAAACACAACCAACGGTGACTTGGGGTTGAGATTAATGCCGCCGCTTATAAATGATTGAAACAAACCTATATTTAATTTAACTAAACCTTTTACAATTGATTTAACAAAATCATATAATATTAAATATTATAGATGCCAAAGCATAAATGCCGAACTCGGGTCACCTATGACCACATTTCTGATTGTTATAATTAGACGACAACCTCACATGTCAATCACAGAAGTATCCTAAAATTATCAGTAATGAATGACCCTAAGCACAGGACGAATCAGCATTGACGCTGTGAAAAGTAGACTTCACGATAAAATAGCAGCAATTTTTATTTTATTTTTATAAAACAAAACCAAAGCATGAATACACATTCTATTTTATTTATATGACTAACGTAGAGTAGTTAAAAGAACTCTTTAAATTACGAAAACATATCCACATTTTTAGATCAAAATTTAGTACGCATTCCACTATGCTACGTACAGTACATCATGTAATGATTATGTCATATTATTACCATTACTTCAATCGTAAGATTTCAAATTGAGAGGTCCTTGCATTTGAAGTTGATATTTGTTCTTTGGTCATCAAGTAAAGTATTTTTCGAACTTTGGATTTGTTTCGAAACCACGGTTGGTATCGAATCCTACCATAAAAATCCAAACATAAAAAAATATATTGCAAGAGTTTATTTTCAATGAGTGTTTCCCGGTTCATACCCGGGGAATTTTTTATTGTTCTCTATACTTATTTTCTTAGCATCCATGGGGATGAAAGTTTGTAAGGGCAGGTATAGTTTTTTTAGATACTGTCAAAATACACTTTGCCAGGATGAGTTAAAATTAATAGATCCGTCCCTGAGATGAATGGTTTTGAAATAATCAACCCCACGACTCCAATATGCCGAAGAAGCATTTGTACCAATATAAGGTAAATAGGTGAGATGTATCTCTCGTAGGAGATTGTTTAGAATGCTATACAAGACAGGGTTGTATGGTAGATAATTTAAAATAAAATAAACTGGTATTCTATTGCTTGATTTTATTATGGATGGACATTTGGAACACCTTTTAGAAAATACAAACATATATTTTGCCGATTTGAAGCATGTAAGGATCATAGAGGCTGCTGGAAAAGAGAGTAACGACCATACCATGTGGAGGTAGTTAACCCTCTCAAGATGTATCTCCACATCTCCACAGCTTCCAGGGTGGGAAGATTATAGCATTTAAGGAATCTTCCCTAAAGTATGTCACAAGTTAATTAATTCCCACCCCTGACATCACAACCGCGATCTCCAATAACCCTATTTATTATAGGACGTTGCATTTATCAACTCTGTATTTCAATAGGTTTATTGAAATAGTTATATGTTTCTTTTACTCCCTCTCATCATGAATTCTGATTCACAGAGAAGAAGATTCAGCGCATCGACTGCCGCCGTTACAAGACAAGCGGTCTGACAGGGAAGTGCCTGGCACGATCGTGGCAAAATCCAACGGTCACTGTTGCTAGAGCAGTGTTTGAAGAATCAACTGACACTTGATTCCAACAGCGCACGGGGATTGGCTCTTGAAGACGTCATTCTGCGTATGGTTTCCTTTCCCTCCAATCTCCTCCCCAGACACTCATGTCCATAAAGTCTAGAGCTGATCCCAAACTATCTGATTACCAGCATATACACTCAGTTCACCCTACCATTAACACATCACAACTTTGAACGACGTGGAAAATGGATATCCTGGGGAGAGTACCGGCTGCTTGTTGCATCGTTACATTCATGTATTGGTTCTGGACGATTCAAGTAAGGTTGTTGTGGTTTGGGGTCGAACTGGCCCAACTACTGTTGTGCAAGAGTTAGACTGAAACTTTAATTCAGGGAATATTTAGAAGAACTGATATGGATTAGAATATGTTTAAAGTGTTTCTAGGGTAATTTTGTATTAAAGGTATTTTGGTATTATGGGTTTTTATGAGTTTAATTAAAGGAATTAATTCAATTTAAATTAAGTGTGGCTGCTGAAAGAAGCGGACTTTTGATTTAGTTTATTGATGATTAGTAATTTTTTTGTATTCTTGTTTTGTGTGCGCACCAAAGCTTAGGTAAGAACATTATTTTATAATTTTTTCTGTTTGTAGACTCTTTTGATCTGCGTGTGTAGCTTACGTAAAAATTTAGTTTGTTTCTGAGTACATTTATGTTTAGTCAAAGTAAGACTCTTCCAGACATGTGCACTAGCTCTAGGTTTGCTAATTGGGCTAACGTCGAAATACGCGAGACATTTTGTTGGCTTACTTTTTATGGCAGCGTTATGTACTCCGGACTCATAAGCATAAACATTAGTTATTTAGGTTTGATTACTACGTACGTTAGGATCATAAAACCTCATCTATTGTTTTCCTTATAAAGGTGTGTATATTTTGTTCAAGTGGTAAGACTTAATGTGATGTTTTTGCCAAGTTAATTTTATCATTTCTCATCAATAAACGTTTCAACTATAATGTCCCAGTGCTCATGTGTGTTAGCTTGTATAGTCTAGCTGACCATTATCGATGTATATTGCCCCTTAGTGCTGGAGGTCTAGTTGTACGTAAACTGTGTATACCACCAATTTATGCTATTTATATTTTAGATCTGCCTTACCTAAAGAGCGTTCATCATAGCAGGCCCAACTCAGCTCACGACTCGCATCTCCTTGTGTGTGTGTGTGTTTGTGTCTGTGCATGAGCGCGAGGTATGGGAGAAAAAGGGAAAAGAAAAGACATACGATATGTCAGAAATATGTGCAGTGCATACATATTTGGATGATTACTCAAAATTTTCCGTGGTGGCTATGGGGGGTAAGGCGACAGAGTTTCTTGTTAATAACTACAGTATGTCCCTATTAAGACATAATGAATATTTGTGCACAATTCTTATCTGTGAAGCCAATCTAAAATGGTCTAAGACGGTCTCTTCAATGCAGTTTCTATCCAAATATCATTTAATATTTCAACAATGTTAAGTACTAGGAATTCCTATGAACTCCATTAAAATTTAATCAGAAATGATCCACGTGCAATAGTGTTAATGTAAATTTATGATTTCGAGCTGACTGTATCACAGAGTTGATTGGCATGTGATGCACGCTCTTAAGCCATTTGATTAATCTTGGGTGTAAGTTGAATACCTATACCTGTCCCTATGCCTGTCAGGGATGGTAGGGTTCACGTTGATAATATGTTTACTCTTTCATTAGTGCTATTTTATAGGTAATTAAAACATCAATCAAAAGAAACAGATGAAGAACACATGACCTGACGTATGTATACGCGACAGTAATTTCTTCTAGGTAAGTTTAAAAAATATTGTAGTTTTTTTAAGAACACTTATATACATAGCTAAATGTCTAATGCATATTCGTAAGAACATTTTTGGTAAGTTCATACATAGTAAATACATTTGTAGGAGAGGAAAACCCATTTACCTGGCGCCAAAGTCTGACATAAAATAAAATATGTCGTTGCCAATTACGTGGCACAATAGCTCCAAATAGAATTAATGATCATAATCAAGTGGTGGCACCACGCTGTTCATCAGAGCCTAAACCTTCCAACAACTGATCCACTTGATCAGCTTCTCTCGGTTCCCTCCCACCCTCAGGTCTTATATGCGGTCATGAGTTGACGACCTATGACAACAATCAGATAAAGTGGGACATTACTCTCCATTATTTCGACATTCCTATTATCCTGCTCACTGAATTAGATACGTTCCTCCAGGACCAAGTTCACGAGCCCGACAACCTAGAGCTACCTCTGGTAGTGTGTCGTCCTCAACGCTATGGTGGGGAAACCTCAGTCATAGGTCAAGTTGGCAAAGATCAATATGGGTAACTAGTAGCTAAGTGAACACTACACTTCATTGCTCCCTCCATTCAAAAAAGGCTAAGTATATCATGTTAAGAATTATGCCAAGTTCTTACTTTTAAGATTATTTTTTTTGCGAAATTTCTCTCCGCTCAATAATTTAATTATTATTAAGACACCGGTGTATTCCGGACTCATAAGCATAAACATGCATAAACATAAACATAAATTTCTTGAATCCTCGAATCACTCCCGTAATTAAAACGATTTGTAACCAATAAATGTTCATATTTGAGACTCAGGTTCTTTTAGTTTTTTTAATTATATAAGTGAAATTTGTTTTAAAGCTCTTTTGCTCCTTTTTGGTAGTTCATAACCAATTATGGGATAAACTTAACAACCAGACCCCAGAAAAGGAATATAACACATATTATCTGAACATAATAATGTTATAATGAATGGCTTATAAGAAAGAATGTTAACATTTATCTACTATTTGTATTTTATATTATTCTATTATTATTATATTTCTTCTTGTTTTCATAATTTTTTCCAAGATTCGGATTAGGTTTCAAGATCCGGGATTCGAAGTTAGAGTGAGGATTCGGATTCATCAAATAGTTTCATTGACCCAAATCTAGTTTTTACTAAACCAGTATTACATCTTTTTAATTTAAAAAACTTGAAAAATTAAATGGCTTACACCGTTTTATTCCAAAGAAATAAAAATAATAACTTACGCGTTTGCTTTAGAGTCACGCAAAGATTTTCTTTCCCATAAATTGTATTAAACAAAACAAAATGCTGTGCTTATCATCATGAACCTATGACATAATTGCACCCAAAAACTACGTGAAACTTTAAAATATTCTCGAAATTGTGCATAATTATAAAGTAAAATTATGTCCTTAAGCTTAAATATTATATGTTCCTTATGATTTCCCTCTTTATAAACATTTTTAAGCACTCTCCGTGAACTCTTGGACTAACCAACGTTTCTTCGTCATATTTTTCCTCCAAAAGTTAATATAGCAGTATATTTATGTATGTTAAATTGTTTTGAACTCAAAATGCAGATTAGAGCTACGGATGACTCTGTCGTGTATTTGAAAGCACCCCAGTTTGTCCACACCCCACGTATCCCTCCCTGGACGTGGTGTCTTGCAAACAAGCCTCAAGATTTCCGTTTAGTCCACTTGCCCGTCGATGCGTGTTATTATAGCGTTAAATTTGTTTTTGAACTATTTTTATTTAACAAGAGCTAAAAGAACGCTCTGTTAATCATATTAGAGCCTTGTCTAGAACTCAGAAAGTTGTTCCATACCACTACTCTGTCTCAACTAACGATTCAAATACTGTGTAATTTTGTCAATAGCTTTTCCCAAACTCTTGTGAGGTCTCTTCTGAGTCTGAAATCTAGAAATTTAGTTGGAGATAAATGTATTAACTTGGTGCAGTGCAACATTTTATATCATCATTTAGAAAACTAAACTAATGGTAGGGACATTTCCTGTATTCACTGGTATGATCATTTTCTTTCTTGATGGGACTTAAAAGTTATCGGAGAAATACTTTGGGACAAGCTCTACCAACCAGTCTAGAGCTGCTACGTGCTCATCGGGACATTACTGTGGATCGTGACGAGGGATTTCAATGTTTTCTAAAAGCGCAAGACGATAACATTTAATTTTGTAAACTATCCATGGGTAGCATAAATTTGCATTATAAATGTTTATAATTTATATATCTGAACTAGAATACTATTATGTAGTGATAGTGTGATTACTACTGACCACCTACAAAATAATTAATTTTTCCTCTGTGATTTTTTTCCCCCAACAGTATCAAACTGCGGATCTGACCCGCACCGTAAAATTCCTGATGAATGATATTCATGTTTTTAAATGAAAGTGAGCACATGAATCTGCTCCGCACCGGTGTGGACGAATCGTCTAGAGAGTATCCATCCGAACTTTTACGGTGTGGTGATGACCGTGTAGCCACCAACCCCGACAAATGCATGAAAATTTGGGTGTATTTGGAAATGTTCGGTAGCTTCCGAACGTTGTTTCTATACCAACCACCAGGCAATGCTCATGGGAACGTATATTTACACCCGGGTTTGAAAGAAACAGGGTTATTAAAAACAAAGACCAATCCAGTAGGATTTTATTTTTATTTTGGGAAACTATTGGATTTTTTTTAGGTTTCTTTAAAATTAAATTTGAGCTACTATGTGTGCTAACTGATTTAACGACTCAATCAAATGGAGTCATTATTTAAGATCAAGTGAATCTAGAGATCGAACACTTAAAAAGTATTGTTCTCCCATGGTTTCCCCAACACTACTTTCAATAGCAGGGGTGCAGGAGTGCAGTGGCGCACACATTCACTAGAGTTTTCCGTCACATTCGGCTCGTGTACACACTTGATAGTAATTTCGGTGCTATGCGGTGCGGGTCGGCTCTGCGTAGCCTTAGATTTACCTCTCCGAACCTATACACAAGATGAATTGATGAATTAAAGCGTGTAAGTTGTGAATTGCCTAGTATAGAGATGTACCAAACTATTATTGGCGTGTTGTCTTTAAATAACTTTTGCTCTTTTCTGTGTGTTTCTTATAAGTGTGATTAGTGTTTAACAACTAGAAATCACTAACTAAAAACAATAAGTTATTGTTTGAATTTGTGATAGAATCCAAAGTATATCAGGCAATGTAATAATATAAAATTAGTCTGACTTTCACTTCAAATCGTAAAGTTCTAACTATACATATTTTAATAATACAAACACATGGTCAGAATTTGTTGGCTAGTTATATATGAATAAATATATTGCTTTCAATGTTTATAATCTTCTAGAGATAGAAGATAAAAATACATCATTAATCTTTTCATGTAGTTATTACTTACTATATGTCAATGTGAACTCAAAAGTTCAATGCCACATTTACACAAGTACGCCACCTATCCCTACTTTGAGCTATTTCTATTTAGTCTACCTCATTACACCCTATCCCTATCATGAGCTAGCTCTATCCAATACACATCATTACATTCTATCTCATTCAGGTTCAGTCTAATGCTATCCTCCCATCTGTGTCTAGATCTTCCCAAAGGTTTCTTCCCATTGGGTTTGCCTGTCAATACTCGGAACAAGGTTCTAGATTCTTACATTCGCACTGCATGTACTGCCCACCGTAATCTGCAAAATTGGATTAGCCTAACAATGTCTTGTAATGAGTAAAAGTATATAACTCATCATTATATAATATCCTCCCCTCCCCGGTATCTTCATAATTTTTTGGGCCAAATATCTTCCCAAGCACCTTGTTTTTAACATCCTACATTTAGTTTAGTCATGTAAGGCAAGAGACCATATTTCACACCCATAGAGAACAACAATCGGTAAAATTATTGTTTTATATATTTTTAGTTTTAAATTACTATTTTATGTAATTAATTATAGCATGTAAAAATTTAACACAATACTGCATGTAACATGATTGTTGTAGAGTAGGATTCATTCAATCAAATTAATAAATAACTAATAGATGACCAAATTGTGACAGTCAACTATTTAATTTAGTATAAAATATGCCAAATGATGTCATAGTTATATTCTCAATCCTTTTGCTTCATTGTCTGAACGTATATATTTTGTAAAACGTATAAATATATTATTTGAAAAACAATTGTGTAAAATTAAAAACTTTATGTCTACATGTCCAAAGTGTTTTAATTGTGTAAGCCCTAATATGTTTTACACTGGTAAGGTCATTGAATAACTTTATAAAGGATGTTTAGCACCGCGTCTTACTACCCATTCGGGTTATACTCACTTACGCTAATGTGTAATGGTAGGGTGATTGTGAGATGAAATGGAGGACCTACAGTTTAACGTGGAATCCAAACCATGGTGGAGGCCTGGCATTCCCCACATTCACTAGATGTCTTGTCAGAGGTGAAGTAGGGGTTTGGTAATCAGATAAATCTGTGCCGGGACCGAGGATTGAACCCCGGCCGCCAGCACAGAATTCCGACACCTTACACCTAGACCACCAGGTCAATTATTAAATAGTTAAAGTTTGATAATAACTGGGACCTTGCACCTAGAACCAGTTAGCTATTTATGTCTATACTGGGTCGTAATATATATTATTTGTTTAAAGAAGCTGATGAAAATGTTTATTTTAAGCTTTTTCAGAGTTCTAGCATTTTTTTTAATGGATTTGGTACTTTTAAAAACCTAATAGATAGATTAAATTAGTAATTATTTAAAAAAAAATTAACATTAAGTATATCTTAAAACTAAACTAAAAACTAAATTTACTATTGTATTTAGGCTTCAGGCCCGAAGAGGAATTTTTTTGGTCTACACATATAAGAAACAAGTTATAGAACATCTAGTTTCAGCAAATAATTCTTAAATTTGTAACTCCATTTATTTGTATTTTTCCATTCGCTTTAAATCACTTTACTAAAAGATATTTTCTAATTTTTTTAAATAAAAAATATTACTTATCTTTAGCATCCATATTAATTATATTGTATTTAGGTTAAATGCGGAACATGATTAAAATACACCATTACTAATTGACCAATTGATTGTTTGCGTTTATATAAACATAAGTTAATGTTGACCACCATATTACAAGAGGTAAAACATAACTATAATATATAATCAAACTCTATATATATACTATCACCAAATCCTAATACCTGTTCAGGTTACACGAATATATATGTAAATTGTTAATCTAAATGTTTAGGGGTAAGGAAGAAAGCATTTTTGAAGTAATCTACAAACATTTACGTGGAAGAGGAGTGTAAAACCATTTATGGAAAACAACCCTAAGTATATCCATCTGGAAATCTAACCTCGGCCTCCCCATCTTCAACAGGTCAGTCTAACACGAGTGTGATACACTGCATCATTTGGCCACTGAAGCGGGTAGCTTTATATTTAAATCAACTCAAAATAGTTTATATATACATAATATTATGTATTTTAAATCCAATTACATGTCGAATATGTCAGAAACTTTAATCTGATAGCAATGCCATGTAAATAGAAATGTAGATCTATACATAGAGTAGAATAGATATTATTTAAAGAAATATATATCTATATAATGCTTGTATGTGTGTAGGCCTATATGACACATGAAATGAAATCAAAAAATAATTTTGTTTTATTTGTATAGGTAACAAAATTGCATCGTAATACGAATTCTTAGTATGGTATTTTCGGCCAAAATATTTATATTTATACAACACATGGCAACTTGTAACATTTTTTATTCACTTAAGGGCGGCAAACACGTGTGAAAAAATCATAGCTCTAAAATTTAGAGACTTCCTAGGCCTTAATAATGAACAATAGAAACCAATATATTATTAAATCGACTACAATCAAATTCTGTGTATTCCAAATCATGTTAACATATCTGTTAAATTTTATTTTCTTAGTTGTAAAACTAATTTAATATATTTTTCGCTATCTCAATGCTTTAGTTCCGTAATCGACTATTTGTTACCCTCCAGGTGGTAACGCGTACTAAGCACCAATCTTACGTAGTCTGGTTTGTCGATGACAGGAAGTTCGAGGTTCACAGTAGTGTAGGTTTTATTTAGCACCACGTATTACTACTACCCATTTTAGCTATACGTTTGTGTAGTCTACTAATTACACTAATGGGTCAGAGATGAGTAAGGTTGGATGTAGAGGAAGTGTACCCACATTTGTGAGGATATACATTGGAAGACCATTTAGGAAAAAACCTTTTAGTACAGCTGACCAGGATCGAACCATGATCTCCTCATCATCAACAGTCTAGTCTCTTATGGGAGTAGCACCTTAGACCATTCAGCCATTGAAGAGGGTGTTAGTGTAGTTAAAATTTGTGGATAGCCGGGACGGTTACTAAGACACAGAAGAAAGAGAAAATAGTATTTTTATTTACATATCTTATGCAAGTAGGTCTAAACATAATCAACATTGATAAGTATGTCTCATTCTTCTTTTGAATGGACATTTAACATTACCTTTCTGTATTTATAATGTTACCTGCTTAGATGGGCACGTGGTCTAACATGCTACTCTTCAATAGAATAGACTGCCAATGACTGTGAGATCAAGATTATTCAGAAATATTTTAATTAGGTTATATTAATTACTAAACACATTTGCTTAATTTAAAATAGCATTTGACTATCCTATCCAAACGTAAATATTTTTGAATATTTATATGTATTTAGGATAAGATGTTTTGGCGGTAAAACGTTAAATAAAATATGTATTTACTCATATCAAAATGTTCCTGCTTTTGGCTTCTAAGTCACAATAGGCAATACATAATGTCATATTAATCTTGACCAAAATATATCTCAATCACTTAAAAAGAGTTTACCCTATATTTATTTAACATAAATTACTAATTAATTCCTAACTAATTTAGATACAGCCTTATCCAACTATAGAAAATTTTATATTTTTTCGATGGCAAATCTATTTCAAAATCTTGAATTATTATCTTATTTAAATAATACTTTTACACATATGAAAGGAAATATTTTTCACTCTTTCTCAATTTCCTGTCTATGTTTGGATATTCCTCACGCTGTTAGGGTGGCCTGCCCTAGTGTATGAAACCAATATACTCCGATATTTGTATGAGTGTGCAACATATTTTGTCAACCTTTATAAAGGGGCTCAAAGCTATGTAGAGGCAAACAGACAAACACATATTTATAACTATAGTAGCCCCATGGCTTCTTTGGTGACTGACAGCTAGCAGTTGACTTCTGACAGTCAACATTTAGGTATATACCTAAATGTTGACGGTCAAAAATGACAGCTGCTAAACATATGTTTTTTCAGATCATAAGGTTCGGCGTAAGGATACATAATTTGGTCTGGTAACTTTTCAAAGCCGTAAGCTGTCAGCTGTGAGCTGTCAGTCAGCTCTAAAGAAGTCATGGGACTAACTAGCTAACACACTGGCCTTAATTAACTCGAAAATCCATGTCCTGAAGAACGTTAGTTCACCATTCAGTCCTATCCCGAGTTATCTTCCTTCAATCCCTAAACTGACACCCAGCCTTTATCAAATCCACTTTCACATTATATTTCCACCTACGTCTCAGCCTGCAGATATACATTCTGGTTATTCTAGTACTCTTCTTAGGATTATAAATTAGGTTTGTAAAATATGAAACAAAGTATTTTTAAATACTATTTATTCCTCATGTCTATTAGGTATATTGTCTGCAGTCAATACGTATACGAAGTTTGATATTTTATTAATGTGATTTTTTTTTTCATTCAACTAAATTACGTATTTAAGTTTAAGGTGGTTATGCAATGAAGAGTCTTAGTGTTCTTTGATTACTAGTGTAGTGTTAGTCTGATTAATTAATTTGTTTGAAATTAACTAAGATCAATTTCTAACAGCTAGTAAACTGTTACAAAAGAAAAGTAACTAACAACCCTATTTAAAAAAATGTAACACTTACTTTGCCAAAATGCTTACTTATAATTTGCAATTTAGTAAAATAGCCAATATATGAGATTAACTTCTATCATGATATTTGAATTATTATATTGTTATTGATGAGGCTAAAGTCTCTTTATATGAAACTAAACAATGTTAAAATGTAAAAATAGGTAGATGTCACACATATCCCAATTTTATTAAGAATGGACATATCTGACAGCTATAAAAAGCTACTATATCTACGTTTACATCTACTTTCTAGCTTACGTTAAAATATGTGATCTGCAGCTGCAAATTTGGTGGGTATATAAATAGCACTTATAATTTAGTACAAAATGATTAATGTTGGCCACAGAAAATGTATTTGTATTAACTAGTAAAGATGCTCTAAATATCCATTAGTAGAAAATCAAGATACATAATTGATTTGTTAATTTGTCCATTCTGTAAATGGGCACATTTATTTGCAATTCCAAATCTTTAATTGAATTTAAAATAATATCTGGGTACAATACAAGATCAACAAAACATGTATTTATAAAAAATATTATTACGTTTAAAATATTTAACTTTATTTGATAAGAGATACTCAAAAACCATTAATTTTAACAACAATACATTAATAAAGTGGTTCCAAAACTTTGTATACATCAACCTGTTTGAAATGACAATCAAAATTGTATTTCTAAGTTCAGTGTGGTAGTAACAGGATTTTTGGGGAAAACAAAAAGTAGGGGAGAGAGAAAATGGAAAAAGGAAACGGTCTCTAATAAATTTAATGTCACTAAGGTGACAGAGAAACGTCAAAACACTTCCAACATCCAGAAAAAAAAACACTACATCCCTCGTTTTAACACGGATCGATGTTCGTGTTGGCACGGGATATATTCTATAACTGCGCGAACAAAACTACTTTGTTTCTTAAACATTCACATCCTAAAAATAACCCCTTTTTCCCTTTCAAAATGCGTCCATCATCTTTCACTTGGCGGGATTGATCTGTTTTTCATATTTTTGACGTAGATCATTGGTTCCTTCATACTTCACTTTTCTCCCCCTTTTCAAGTCAGTGTTACTTTTTTTTTTTTTAGTTGCTCACAGATTCACACAAAGATCGATGTTCCAAAGTTTTCTGTCATTAGTAGCTTTTTTTTTTTACTTCTGTCTTTTTTCTTCTGTCTTTTTTCTTCTTTGTTAAGTTGCCAGGTTTGTCTGAAACAAGAAAAAGAAAACAAATGGAGTAAAAAGGAACAAAACATAAGTTGTGCTGCAACATCAATACAATCCAAGAAAACATGTTTGTTTTGGCATGTTTTTGCTTTATATAATTCTTTTTTGTCAAGCTAAGCTTTCTTCACACTTTCGCCAAAACTTGATCTCACGAAAGTTCAATGTAGCGATGTTTATAATGAGAGTGATAGGATGCACTACGTCATTACGTCAGAGTAGAGTACTTCATATCTCAGGAATTGAAATTATAAATGTAATATAACAATTGAGACACAACTAGTTTTTACAGCGCCTTGATTGACTTAGCACTTTGCATGTAAGCAAGAATATGTTTTGAACTATTCTTATTTAGACTGGGGCAGCAATAAACACTCGTTTGCCATCGTTTGTTGGTAAACAAGAAACACATAAAATATTAATTCGTTTGATAAATATATTTATTATATCGTATCTAACCACTAAATAATATTTGTATTTAATTATGATGCCGCACACATCGGTGGGCACGTGGACCAAAAGTCAGGTTCATTTAGTCTGATTTGGGTTTCAGTTTATTGCCAGGTAGAGCCTACTGATGCCAATTTTTTTTATATAAATAAGGTGATCGAAGGCTCAAGGATCAGATCTCGACAAAAAAAAATCAGTATGTATTTATTTAGTGGTTTCCCACTTTTCCTACACGAAAATGAAGATAACTTTCTCCTAAATTTTATCTTCCTTATTCAGGGCCTATTAGAGCAAATATGTTGCTAGCGTCGATGGTTGGTACGACGTGGTACACAATAGAAATAAAGGAATTTGTGTGCCCCTCATCTTACTGCCCGTCCGGACTATGCGATTTTTAATTACGCCAATGGGTGAGATAGTATTAAGTTATAGTTTGGATTTAATGCATCAACATTTTCGTGAAGTGAGAGTGAGAACCTCTATGGTAAATAACACTCTAAATTTTTCTGAACTGGATTCCAAACGCGACCTCCCCTTTTCCGGTAAAGAAGACTAGATTAGCCTGTAATTTATTCCACATGCACATTTGTACGATTTAAACAAAGTAGTATAATCTACATCAATTCATATTTTTGATTAAATCCTTCCAAATGTAAACAAGGCAAGTCACCGTATCCAGGAGAAAAATCACTCAAAAGTCAACTTTCTTTTTTTTTTTGTCCGAATCACAAGGTTTCAAATAAGTTACAGGGAAGATGCAGACGTCATGTGATTTTATACAAATCTACAAATATATTTTTAGAGACCTCTACAAATTTTGTAATTTCATCGGGAACCTTGTCATAATAGCGTACAGGCATTCACCGATTAGCGTAAATTACGTATAGATGAGCTTTGTGTTAAAGGTTTGGAACATTTAGAATTCACAAAGAGGACATTAGCCCACTCAAAAGTACCAACACGCATCCATGTAGATACAGGTAGCTTTATTCCTAATCGCATATCAGAGGACACGTTTTCCTTGAACCCTCCAGCGGCCCTTGTGTGCTCTGTTTCTTGTCCTACTCATGCGCGTCCCGTGACTCTCTACCATGTTTGATGCATGGGTTCGCAATCTCTACACATACGGAGACAAAGAACCGTGTGGACATAGCCTCATCCTGTGAACCACGCCTTCTGGCGATGTACTGACAAAGAACGGAGGGACCCCTCCCTGGTAAACAATAGCGGGTAGTTTAACAAACCTTTGTGAAGACCCGCAAGATTTATACACACAAAACGTTTCATGACTAATTAATTTTTTCACAAACAAATACAACAACAAAAAGTTTGATGAAAATAGACGGAGTGTAACGACGTAACTTTCATTTAATTTAAAGCTCGCTACCCCTACACATAGTCGGGTGGTTCCAAGTGGTGGACTCACATTGCACTTGGCGCTGTTGACTTAGAAAGGGGGTCGGGCCGTGCTATTTTCCCATTCAGATGCACTAAGGATGGTTTTACTCTCTCCAAACAATAAAACAACCGCATTTCGTACAAACAACCATTCCCGCTTATATTATTTTTTCCACAATATCTTAATAAAATGTATCTGCATTTTCGTAAAGGGAAACTATTTAGTAAAAAAATCCTCGGAACATCCTACCGGGATTTGAAACCCTATCTGCCCATCACCAGCAATCCAAGAGTGACGCGTTAGAGCATGCGACCCCAGCTGCGATTGTCCTTATTTTTAATTATAAGATTAAATCGTTATGTAAATGTACTGGCTCGGTGGGTCTGTAACGAAGTCAAACTCAGCCTCTTGATGACAAATGAGGAGCTACTTGAAAAAAGAAGTAGCAAGATTAACGGCCGGAAAGGGCGCGTTGTGCTGACCAACTAACAACCTCTACCCTCAAATGTTTGCACTAGCATCGCTGATGGCGGTGGCCGCTTGGTAGTTTAGCTTTCTCTGGAATTAACAACATAGAGTTTTTATATGTGTATATTTAATAGTAAATAAGTTACAGCATGAGGCAACTCGACCATTGGGGCTTCTGGGACTTAGGTTTCAAATAATAATTAATAAGCGAAGATTAATTTTACTTTTAATGTAAATAATAATTTTAATTCTTATAGAGATCAATAAAAAAAATTATACTCCATTATATATCCATACATCTTTAGGTATTCTTTCAAGACCGAGCGCAGCGAGATATAGAGCTGATGGCTTCTTATCGGCTCACCGTCTCTCAAGCGATGGCTGGTGGTGAGTCAACATGTGCGCGGACTATGGCGTTGACGCTTTTCAATGTAGGATTAGATCCAAGCAAAGTTGTAGAGGGACTTCGGTAAGAAATAAAGTTTAGATTACGGACTCAAGGATAGCATCTCTGTGAGCAAATCAATCTTTCAATAAGGGCTGGTCTGATGACTACCGGATAAATATTGCTATTGAGAGGTTAAATTTATCTACCAGATAAAATTTATCAATTACTTAAATGTTTTACGCGTCTTATAAACTGAATTTATCTGCCGGATAGCTATATGTAGGATAAATATATTTTTATGAAGAACACGCAAGGTTGGGACTGTTTTTACTGGTGCGAGCATGCGTATAAACCCTGCTGATAGCATTACAACCTAGCGAGTGGTGAGAACGCTCTATATTTGTTAAATAATGGCGGATAAACGAGTGCGAGTAGACAGAAGCACGTGAGCACAGAAGCTAAGATGTCTTGCAAGTATTAATTTCGGTGTCTACCAAAATGTGGTCGATAGTTGGGCCCAGCGTTTACAAAATTTCATTTATTGTACTCACATTTTGATAATTTGTTCTTATATAAATATAACTCGACAAATAGCTTTTCAGTTTATATAAATTGAATATAATGTTCTAACTTTATATAGTTAGAGCCCGGGCCTGTGCTTACTAAACAAGTGAACCAAGATGTTAACCTAAAACCGATCCTGATTGGTGAAACCTCATTAAAAACAACGCGTCACTATGGCAACAAACATTTTAACTTTCAGATAAAAGTAATCAGGTACTTAAATCTCCTGATAAAAAATGTGATGGATAAATATATTTTATCTGGCAGATAAATGATATCTGGCAGTCACAAGACGCACTTTTAACTTATCCACCAGATAAAAATATTTATTTATCAGATTAATATTTATCTAGGAGTCATAAGACCGTCCCTAATAAGTATATCTCTTACTGATTACAAATTAATAATCTTACGGAGTACGGAGTTATGAATAGGTGTGTAGCGATCAGTCTGTTATTATGAAGTCACTCTCTTACGGGAACACAGATTAAAGAACTTGGATTACATACTTACTCTGTGTTATTACATAGTAAATATCTCACGGATTACAGACTAAGGACTTTATGGCTTTTAGACTTGCTGATAGGGCCTTTGTACATATAAGTCCTTTACCATGGAGCCGATCTTTACTCATTACGGACTAAGGACTTTACAGATTTTGGACTTGCTGATAAAGACTTTGTACATATAAGTCCTTTACCATGGAGCCGATCTTTACTCATTACGGACTAAGGACTTTACAGATTTTGGACTTACTGATAAAGACTTTGTACATATAAGTCCTTTACCATGGAGCCGATCTTTACTCATTACGCACTAAGGACTTTACAGATTTTGGACTTGCTGATAAAGACTTTGTAAAGATAAGTCCTTTACCATAGAGCCAATCTTTACTCATTATGGACTAAGGACTTTACGGCGTTTGGACTTGCTGATAAGTACTCTGTGCATATAAGTCCTTTATTGTGGAGACGAGCTTTACAAATTACAGATTAAAGACCTACCATAACTTGAACTAACAGATAGGGATGCTGTATTCACAGCAATGGTTTACTGTGGAGTCGATCTCTTACGGATTACGAATTAAGGACCTTACAAGTAAAGATTTACGTTTAGAGATTCTATGCACAGGGCAATCTGTTATTATGAAGTATCTCTGTCGGGTTACGGAATAACGGCCCTTCAGATAAATAATTTGTAGTCAAGGCTTAATTCTTACCACCAAAGTTTACTACTAGAGATTACAGCGAACATATACATGTTTAATTAATGCACTAGCTTGTATTTAATTTTTTACTTGTGTTGGATATTACTACCCCGGTAGAAAGGTTACAGAAGGTCGCTAAACGGAAAAAGTGTTTCTGAGGGAGGGAAGAAGGAGGAGAGGTGAAAGTGCTCGACTTTCCGTCCGAGGTTTGTTTGCCCGCTAATTTGTGTGCCGAGTTCTTACTGCGCGGTCACGACCTTAAAACACACGTTCCAAGTTAGGAGGGACCCCCTGGTTGGAATGACGTCACGTGGCGTAACTACGCCCCTCAGCCAGGGGTGTGCGAGCACCCTCTTTATGAACATGTGCCTTAATTTAGAAACTTCCCTGTCGCTATTGAGAAACACGTTGCTAAAGTTTCGTGACATTTTCCAACGTGAACCAGTATCAGTGGGGCGAGAACGTTTCGTGATAGGCATCAAAGAGCCGCGACTGAGAGGTCTTGGTTTGAATTTTGGATTAGTTAGTTTCCACGTGGTAACCAGATGAGGTATTAAAGATACTTCAAGATCATGGCTGCCTCAAGCATAGTTGTGTGCCCAAACAAAACTTTAATTTTGACACCCCCACATTTATCACATAATATTGGTCCAGATATCGACTTATGATCATGAAAGGAAATAACTACAAAACAAAAGATCATAGGTACTTGTGTCTATTGTTTGTATTGATTGTTGCTAGTCAGAATGGTTTGATAGTTATATAAATATACAATTATTATTTCTTAAACTCTGCTGTTGATCTGATGAGCTACATAACGGATTGACATTCAAATTTATGTACGAATTCTAGGAGAAAATGTATAAAATAAAATCAGGGCCTTCGACTTATCAAATTTTATACTTTTCATAAATTAATATGTTTAAAAAAATTTTGCAACAAAAATAACAAGTTTCTTTGATTTAAATGTATTAATATTAGTGGATTTTCACACACCTTGGCCCAATAAATTAACGATCTCGCAGTATGCTATCTGAAGTTGGGAAGCAAGTTGTGAAGCAGTGTGCCAACTGCGCTGACCGCATGGCCTGAGGTGCTACTCTCCTAGTAGACTAGACTGATGAAGACGGGGAGATTGGAGTTAGATCCCGGTCGGGTGTACTGAGCATGGTTTTTCTAAATTGTATTTGATTCTGCCTTCAAGCAAAGTTGGATACACTTATTCTAAATTAAACCTTACTAATCCCTAACACATTATTGTAGGGACTAATTTCTACACAAGTATATAACCTGAACGGGTAGTAATACAGGATACTAAAAAATAATAAATAGACCTAACTGTGACACAATTCGTACTGCAACGTATTAAAATAAATTAGTAAAATATCAAGCGTACAACCCAAATGGGTAGTAAGAGGTGGGGCTAGAAATTACAATATGTATTATTATTATTATTATTATTATTATTATTATTATTATTATTACTACTAGCACCGCGTCTTACTACCCGTTCGGGTTATACGCACTTAAGCTAATGTGTAATGGTAGGGTGATTGTGAGATGAAATGGAGGACATACAGTTTAACGTGGAATCCGAACCACGGTGGAGGCCTGGCATTCCTCACATTCACAAGATGTCTTGTCAGAGGTGAAGGAAGGGTTTGGTAATCAGATAAATATGTACTGGGACCAAGGATTGAACCCCGGCCGCCAGCACAGAAGTCTGACGCCTTACCCCTAGACCGCCAGGTCACCGAATTACAATATCAAATGTGTCTGAGCAATTTAAGCACTCGTTATAAAAATAAATGTAATGTTAGCTATTTCTAAGGCAGCATCGGTGGCACCAATATAAGTAGAATAGAAGTTAGCGTCAAATGGAGAAAGATACCTGATTGGGTGTGCTTGTGACGTCACTCAGTAGACAATCCAACCCGTTACATACCCAAAGCTCTACGGAATACAAACTAAATTGTTAAAAATCTGGTTTAATTTTGGAAATTTAAAAAGTAAGTAAGCCCTTTATAAATCACACCTATGTCCAATTAACGTCATTAATCTACTTATTTGAAAATATCTATCTATATATGTGTGGCTTGCTTCGTATTAAAATATAGCCACTGTGTACTGAGTGGCGTAAGGAATGACAGAAACAAATCCCTCCAAGTGGTGCCACCTTTCTATTCTCTACATTAGGTGGCACGGAATCTCCTAGCACCCGGTGCTCACCTGCTTCACCCACCCCTTGAGGTCAAGACCCTTGCCTCATTTTTACTCAACACTTGTATGACCATTTAAATATTTTTTATCACATTGTACTTATCGTCTGCGGTATCCACATTTAAGTACACTGATGGGGTAGGGATGAATAAGGTGTAGTTTTAGTGAAAATATACCCTCATTTTCAGGTAGGAAGCGTGGGAAACTATTTAGGAGTAACACAATTTTTCAATTTTTACTAAACACACCCAGCATGCAATCAAACCTGACGTATTTGTCACAGATAGACAAAACTCAACAAGCTTGAGATTTATACCCTCTTCCCACTGTAATCCAAGCTCTAGAATTAGAGGGATTCAATACAAATAAAATAAATTTAATGTTACCAAAATTTTTAGAAAAATAGGAGTGCGAAGTGTAAACAATATTATGTTTTTGTTGTGAAATATAGCAGGGTACACAACCCATCTCCAACGAACGCCACTCACTCCTAGAAGGAGGGTAATATCACTGTTCTCCTTCAGAAATCAATTTAG
>CABFVX010001916.1:65357-93703 GCA_902151425.1 Timema shepardi | reverse complement strand
GGGTGGTTTTTCCTAAATAGTTGTCCACTCTCACTCCACGCAAATGCGGGTTCACTTCCTTTAATTCATCCTTCCCAATTCCTAATCCATTAGAGTAATTAGTACTTAAAGCTTATAACCCGAACGGGTAGTAAGACGCGGTGCTAAATATTATAATATACTATCAGACAGAAAGTGACAAGTAGTAGTATAGCTGAGGTATAGTATGACCTTGAACAAGCTGTGACAAGCGCCTCTTAGTAGTCAGAGAGGAGAGGAAAGATGTAGCTCCACAACAGTCAGTGGCTTTCTAAGCTTCATGCTGTGATGTACTACGATTCCAATGGGAAACTGTGTCATTTGAGTTGATTTTTCATCTAGTTTTTCTTTTTGTGTTATAGACTATAGTTTTTTTATTATTAATTTAGCACCAAATGTTACTAAGCATTCGGATTACATGCTGTATAGACTATAGTGTTATTTTGTTCTGTGTATATATTGTACCAGTAAAGTAAAAATTGCATTGTCAATAACTGTACAGACTAGGCAAACGCACGAGTGTTCCATTTTTGGCTATCCAAAATACCTTAGTAAAATATTACTGTCGACCTATGAAGAAGTAATGAAGTGTTAACTTCATATAAAGCATGAGCTAAAACCAGATAGTGTTTTTAAGAACCTACCGTAATTGAAGTATCAGAAATATTGGTCAAAAAATTGAAAGGTTTTGGTCAAGAACTTTTATTTCTGTAATATGCCACACTCGTATCTTGCACATGATTATAAAGTATCATGATATATACAGAAATATTTTAAGATCACAACATACAAAAGGAACTAAAGCTTTTTAATTAAATTTAAATTTGTTTAAGAATTAGAGTAAACATCTTTTTGATATCCCTGCTTGCCAATGAATGATTTTGCATTTTGTAAAGTTGAGAAAGAAAATAAGGTTCCGAAATTAAAGCAAACGTTTTTAAAAGACCAAAGAACAACCCTAAAAATTGTTATAAGTGCATTTGATGTACAATATCCAGAACTTAAGTATTGAAAGAAAAAATAAAACTCAAAGTATTGTAGAGAGAAATAAATTATAAGGGACAAAAAGTACTTAAAACGAATGGAATAGATGGAAAATGTGTCGTAGGTGAAATAGATAAAGCGTATAAATATTCTGAAGAAGACATGACACTAGAAGAAAATAATGTGGCCTCAACATCTTATAAGATTGCAACACCAAGTTCACAAATGCGCATAAAACTGCCTTCTGTAGTTTCAGTATGTGACCGGACTGATGTTTCTGATAGAGCTACTGCAGCAATTGCAAGTGCAGTTCTTCAGGATATTGGCTTCATTAGTGAAGAGGACAAACGTAAAGTAATCGATATAATGAATATTAAAAGAAATAGGTCAAAGAATCGAAAAAACTGTAAAGAAAGCTATAATGAAAGCACTACAACAACAACTAACAAAGGACTTTATTTTGACGGAATACGATACACAACTGTAGTATGGGAAAAGATATGGAGCAAATATTATAGGAAAACCGTTGTAGAAGAACATATGTAACTTATTGAAGAACCTGGTTCGAATTATTTGGGACATGTGGTACCACGTTCTAGCACTGTAAAGGATATTAAGGATAGCATTGTGTCGTTTTATAATGCTAATAACTGATCCATAGACATAGCTACTGTAGGATGTGATAGAACTGTGACTAATACTGGAACTACTAATGGTGTAATCTCTTTACTAGAAAAAGAAATATGAAAGCTGCTACAAAGAATGATTTGTCTATTTCGTGGAAATGAACTGCCATTACGTCACCTCTTTTATTTTCTGGATGGAAAGATCAAAGGACCAAATGAGTTTGTTGGTGAAATAGCCACGAAACTTGATAACTCTCAATAGCTCCAAGTAGTTGAATTCACAACAATTGAAAATAGTCTGCCTCCCTTGGAAAGTATGGGTGACTTGAGTACAGACCAAAAATATGTATTGGATATTTGCCATATGTCTAGTGGCATGTGCTCTTATTATCTATCTATGGGGAAACCAGGTAAACTTGCGCATCCAAGGTGGCTGACAATGGCAAATCACCTACTTCGTTTGGATGTGGGGACATAAAATCCACCAGAAAAGATGTATACGATAGCAGAGTACATTCTTAAAGTATATGCACCTGTTTGGTTTAACATAAAGCTGAAACAACCATGTATTCATGGCTCAAAGCACTTATGGAGACTTATAAAGTATTCCCGATACCTCCCAGAGACTCCTCGGAATATAATTGATCCAGTCATTCAAAGAAACACCTACTTTGCAACACCTGAAAACCTTCTGTTGTGCTTGATCACTGACGAACGCAAACTTGTGAGATAGCTAGGCCTCAGTAGACTACTTAAAGCCAGGACAGAACACAAAGAAGGAATAAGAAAATGTGATATTCCAGCTATAAATCTAAAAGTTGAAGACTATATTGATATTATCACTTATGACATCAAAATAACAGAGCCACCAATGACCAAGCACATAAGTCATGAAGATCTTCCATCAGTAGACTTTCCCCGCTATCCGTGTCACACGCAAGCCTTTGAAAGAATGATAAAATTTGTTACTGAATCGTCATTGGCCGTATGTGGGCTTCTAAAAGAGATGGGTTCTTAAAAGCTAAAATAGAATCGCAGAAATGGTGCCAAAATTTGAAACTAAGAAACATTTCAATATAAAAGTAAAGTAACAATGATATTCTTTAACAGAAAAGGCTAGTGATATTTTTCCCTATGTTGTTGAATATTTTTAACATATACTTATAAAAAGTGAATAATTTTATCCTGTAGTGAATGTATGTTGCTTTAATAACACATATATATCCACAAGTATAATATTTATATCTGTTTTTGATAGTATTTTATTAATTGAAATTCCATAAAAAAAATCACCAAAATAGTATATATTAACAAATATATTAAACTAAAAAAATATCTTCTTGGAAAACCTTTAAGGTTTTAAATGAAAAATATGCTTTTATATTTGTCAATAATATTATTTAAAATAAAAATTATAGCCTGCGATTTTTTTTTTATTTGGTGTAGTTTACTTAAAAATTACTATTTTAAGGACCTTGTGGCACCTCAAAACATTGCCATAGAGCTTCAAAAAATTGCATTATTAAAACTTATCCCAAAAGGCAACTTTTGCAACCTATTATAAAACTGTATTTAAATATATATATATATATATATATATTAACCCCTGTTTTCTTTCCACCCTAATGCTCAGGGTCCCATTTGGGAACAAATTTAAATGGAGGATCCTATTTCTTGTGTAGTTCTGATTGGACTATTTGTCTTGTTATGACTGTATTACTCAGACCCTTTTGGCCTAATTGATAGTATTTTCTAGCCAATTAGCTGTTTGTGGGGCTGCCACATTACTGATCACTAATGTTCAAATCCTCCATCCACCACTAAGCTAATATTTAAATTCAAATAATCCATCCACCACTAAGCGAATATTTAAATACTAAGGCACGGATTCTGTTTCTTTTGTCGACGATATTATGTTTCTATTGATTAGCCTATTATTGATATAGATTAACGTTATTCACCAAGGCAACTTGGTAGTCATTTAACCATGTTTTTGTCACAGCAGTCACTATATTTGCTCCGTTTCATTGTAGATTATGCTAATATTTTGATGTTTCAAATAATCTGCCCCATTTGAATCTAACCAGTTGACAGTTTTAAAGATTATTGTGTCCTTAGACTTACCTATCTCCTTTTCATGTCCACGTACACTAGGTACCGTGCTATACCAGGACAAAAGTACCTACGGCCCCTAAAGAGGTAGCTAGCACGACTGAGGAGGTAGCCTAATTATAACGATTGCAATCGAAATATAAAACATTTTAAAGTTTGCCTTTCAGTTTATTCTATCCAAAGACGCTGGCTCCAAACACATTAACAATGATTACAGTTCTCTTCTCATCTTCCCATATTGACAACGGTGCTTATGGGTTAATGTAAAAGAGTCGGGTAGTTTTTATAAATACCAGTAAAGTTAATACTTCGATATAATGATGGGTGACCTGGTGGTCTAGGGGTAAGGTGTCAGACTCCTATGCTGGCGGCCGGGGTTCAATCCTCGGACCCGGCACAGATTTAACTGATTACCAAACCCTTACTTCACCTCTGACAAGACATCTTGTGAATGTGAGGAATGCCAGGCCTCCACCATGGTTCGTATTCCGCGTTAAACTGTAGGTACTTCATTTCATCTCACAATAACCCTACCATTACACATTAGCGTAAGTGCGTATAGCCCGAACGGGTAGTAATACGCGGTGCTAATAATAATAATAATAATAATAATAATAATAATAATAATAATAATAATATAATGATCAACACATTTACCTGTACATCCCTACATCTGTGATTCAATTATTTGAAATGTTGAGTGAAAGTGAATTGGATTATATTATATAACATTTATTGGTAAAATAAATTACTGATAAATGCTAATATTTATTTACCACAACTGCATTGAATAATAACATAAAATCCGGAGTCGATAAACTCCTGTAACAGTTACAGGGAATTGAACTGAGGCTGTAAGAGAGAGTCCATGTCCACTGTTCACACAATAACATGCTTCTTCTCTGTCTTTGTCGCTTTCCATTTGCAAATTACAGCTCTGGGCTTCATTATTGTAATACTAACCGTTCCTCATCACAAGTTAGAGGTGACAAAAGCGTCGTGAATTAGTGGGAAGGGAGGGGAAGGATTAGATGAAAGGGACAGAAGGGTGGATCATCAACCCGCAAAACCCCCCAAGTTGACATCCTTCCACAATGACAACTTGACAAATTACAGCGAGGAGTTTAACTTTCGCGTCATAGGTCCTTTCAAAGTCCATCACTAATAAGATTATCGCTAGTGAGAAGAAGGTATAACAACTGTGAAAAGGCGTTAGTTTTCCTACGACGTAAAATGGAATCCGTGTGATGTAACTCCGAAATGCTTTCTGTTTCTAATTTAATTTATGTCCATCAAGGGTTTAATTTGGTTTCCGTCGTTTTGTAGAGATAGCGGGGCCTGTTTTGTCTTGTTTCCGGTTGTTATGAAGTGGGGTAGAGGAATCTAATGTTTCGAGAAACTGTTTTATCCCATCACGACTTCATACTGTGGTTAATATCACCAGTATATTTGGTTGTTCGTTTGACTATGATAAATGAATCCAACGTACTATGGTTAGTCAGATGTGCCGGGAGTGATTTCATAACTTTTATAGACCCACACCTTAGCTCAGTAAGTAACGTATTCACCTTCTAGACTAAGGATCGCAGGTTCAATTTCTGGCATGGCCAAAAATAATCACTGCTTAAATTGGGACTTCCCGGTTCATAGTGATGGACTCAAGGCTGAGAATCTGAGTGGTGTTTAAGTTATAGAATTAGATTATTAGTCTGTTAGTCATGTGCTGATTATAGTCTATCAATTCAAAAAGTACACGTTAAATGCCACTATTTTATTATCAACATTAATATATTTTGTCAAAGCAAATGCCAATGTATTTACAATAAATTAACCATCCTCATCATATCCCTTCATTCGATAGGCGTATAAACAGCGATTTTTTTATATTATAAGTTTATTATATTAAATTAATTAATTTAAAAGTACTTAACGAAAGTGGGAACTTGTATTTATCCCCATAGTGTCCTACTAAAGTTCAGTTATCCTCATTCTTACTTGCCTAGGCTAGGAATGAGTAGGATATACTTTATAAGAAATGTATCTGCATTAGTCTGGTAGATTAGTGGGGAAACATTTATGAGAAACCACCCTCATTACAGTCGGTCAGGATTAGAACCATGACTTCCACGTCACCAACACACTAGTTTGACATCTATACGACGTGCCCACTGGCGTGGGCATTAGTTACAATTTAGTTTATTTGGTACCCACACCAGAGGCCGCGGGGTTTATGGAGTTTTACATTAAGATCAAGATCACAATAATTATGAGTATATGGTGATATCCTGATGAGGAGCTTGGGCTGGTTTGGTTAATTTGATTTTTATTTACTTTCTCCGCAGTGATGTGGATACACTTCCTCATACTAAGCCGTAAAAAACTCTTGTGTTGAACATAATAAAGATGTGCTTAAGCTACATTAGGTTAGGTGAAGATGAATAGAATTTATTTAGACACAAACACCAAAAAAAGGTTATTTAGACTTTTTTTTCAGATACAGATACTTATTAATTAGGTAAGTATGAAATTTGGTTTAAACATAATGAATTCAATATTTGGAAATAATCTATATTTTTTCCTAATTTTATAATGTATTTGAATAGTACCATGTTTATTTTTAAATATTAATAATTTTATTATTCTATATAAATTTAAACTATGTATATTAAAATAGAGATACTAAAATATAGAATCCCTCAGCTTTACCAATGTGGGCTACAGAAACAAATTAAAATATGTTTTTTATATTCTGAGAAAGATTTGTTTGAGTATGGAGTTTGGTTGAAATCTGGTTTTAACAATTTTTAGAGGGAAATTTTAAACAGCCTTTGACACATAAACAACTTTATCGATAGATACTAATGATTCCTAAAGGAGTAAATTGTGGATATGAAATATAGTTTTCAAAACCTGAAAAATATGTGAGCTCATACATTTTTACAATCCAACTTTTTAATATTAACCAATATAATAATCTGTAGGTAAAAATATTAATATGTTTACATATAATATAGGAAGCTATATTAAATATATCTAAATATATGTATTATATTTAAAATTTATAAAACATATTAATATATAAAAATATTTAGTATATTAAATGGAAATATATATTCAGCTTCAACACTTTTTTTTTATCTCGAGTTTGGTTTGATTCAGCCATCATATTCTAAGTCTATCCTGGCTTACACTTAGGGGGTGAGTTTGATACCTGTAGACACCCAGCTACGCTTGTTTTGACAGTATTATTATTATTATTATTATTATTATTATTATTATTTAGCAGCGCGTCTTACTACCCGTTTGGGTTATACGCTTTAAGTACTAATTACGCTAATGGATTAGGAATTGGGAAGGTTGAATTAGAGGAAGTAAGTGAACCCGCATTTGCGTTGAGGGAGAGTGGAAAACCATTTAGGAAAAACCACTCCCAGTTCACCCGACCGAGATTCGAACCTCAATCTCTCCGTACTCAGCAGTAGAACTCGACACGACTAGCGCGATAGCCAACTACGCCACCGAGGCGGGTCGTTTTGACAACTCTGGCTGTGGTTGTAGCCACGTCTTCTAAATGAATCATCCCTCAGTTCCCAGTGTACCGTATTGGCTCCCAACTGATCAGGCCCTTTCCAAACCCATTGGTTTAGGACTTGACCAGCCTCCTGTCTCTCATTTGCAAAGGGAGAGCAAGAAAACGATGGGAGGAGTAGATAACGGCAAGTGTGCAAATCAGAGGAGAAGAATGGAAGCAAATACAGGAGAATGAAGGGTGTTAGGAAAGTGAAATATGGAGGCATTTTACTTTTAATTATGATGATGATACATATATATATGTATGTATATATATATAATTAAATGTGTATGTATATAATGTGTCAAAACTAAATGCAAAATAAATGGGATATTTAATATAATTTAAAAAATTAATTTAATTAGAGGCAAGAAAGATAATTGGTTTGGAAGTAAACGCTGAATGAACTAAGTTTATGATCACACAGTAAACACAGATGAGGGAGATCATTTATAGATTACTTCAAACAACATATAATTTGACAGGGATAACGAGTTAAAATATTTATGAACAATTTAAGCTAGCTATTACTTGTTAATTAAGTTGTTGTCATCTCATCTGCCGTCCAGGAAAGTAAAATTCAGAATAAACTTAACAATAATTTTATCGGTTCTTCTTTATGGGGAAACGTCGTCTCTTAACTTAAATTATGAAAACAAATTTAGGGTATACGAAAACAAGGTTCTTAGGAAGATAGTTGTTTCACAAAGGGGTGATGAGGTTATATAATGATGACTTACATACCCTGTACTCATCACAATACATGTTTAGGATAATCAAGTCTCGTAGATTACGTTGGGCAGGAGATGCAGCCTGGATGGGATATTCTAGAACATTGTTTTGGGTACTGACTGGCAAACCCTTTGGAAGGACTTAGAAGCAGAGGGGAGGATAACATTAGAATAGCCTGTAATGAGGGATACTGGATAGAGCTAGCTAAATATAGGAATAGGTGGCGTACCTTTAAGTGCAGCAATGAACTTTCAAGTTCCTAACTTCACAGAGTTAGTAAGTAAGTAAGTAATATAACTAAAATTAGATGATATAATATTTTACTATAGGAGTTCAAATAGTGATGTAGCTAAATTTATCTTATTTTGTTGATAAAAAATGTCTAATCTTAGTCGTCAAAAGTCCATGGCATCAAGACACATCCGTCACCCACCCCCCACGTGGATATTTGACACGTATCATGGCTGGAGTCAGTGTAGCCCTCCATGATCGAACCATCGAAACATCGAGAAACAAAGCCCCAACCCAAACCGACTATTGACTTGTCCCGGAAAAGGACCGGTGCTGCATCCATTGTTCGAACGTTCGTGTCACACCCACATCCATCAAAGAGAAAGGATAGCAAATGCTCAACTAAAATGGTGAAGGCGATACTTGTTTCGTGACCTCAACGGTAGAACCACTCTCGTGTTTTTGAATCAAAACTTTGTTATTTTTCCACTTATAGCTACTACTACTACTGTTACTATTACAGTAAACAAAATATGTTTTAAGTAGAAGAAACCTACTACATATTTTTGGACACTTTCCATATTAAATGGCTTTTTCTTGTAAAAAAAAAGTTTAAGATATTATTTTTTTATTTATGTTTTTTTCCGAGCGTTGGGGGTGGAAGGTGGACTAAGGAAGAAGCTAACAAGTTTTTGAACTAACCGTATGACGCCGGAAAGTTTGAATTTTAAATGTTTTACTTTATTTAAAAAATAATGTTGTTTTGGGAGCAGTACACAAGGAGGAGGGAGGGTGCGGGCCAAGTTTATCAAAACACGCAGGAAGGTAGAGAATGATACATACAAGTTTAAATGAGTTTATGCGCTCGAGCTTACGGGGAATCAAGCATCGTTGGAAGACAAAACAAAATACATAATTTACTCTCATTAAAAAGGAATACTTTTCTACACGATTCAAGTGAGATTGGTGTTTATTTCATTTTTACTTGTGGAAGTCATTAATTTATCAATTATTGGTATTAGACCCGCAATGAGGGGCGCGTAATCTGTGGATTCAAACTCACCTGACCTGGTTTACTGGTGAGTGAATGTCAGGGGTCGAATCCTGGCCATGTGTGTTTATGGTGGTTTTTCCTTAAGAGGTTTCCCACTCTTACACCAGATGAATAGGGGAACATTTTCTCTAAATGCTACTCTCCTCATCCTAAATCTAAATCTAAAATCTCCTCATTCCCTTTGTAAACATATAAATAACGTTACTGGTGTATAATATGTTAACGGTAGGTTATTAGTGATTTTCAATTATATTTCTAGAGCTTAAATCAGTGGCTTACAACAAGGTTGGACAAACCGGTTCCAAGCGTCCCGAGACTACGTATATGATGCCCACTAACATACATTCATAAATACCTAAACTATGTTTCAGTGTAAGATGAAGTGTTGAGTTGTAATGTTTGTATTTCTATTAATATCGAATTTAATCGCAAATCCATTTCAGCTACATAATCGATGACATGAGTAAATATTATTTTAAATTACTAGACAATAGCTTGGGGTATATTTTGAAATAATATAAGTTTGAAAAATTATCATCCACTCGCTACTTGTCTATATTAAAACGCTAGTAAGTCAGTATTCACTAAATAAATACCGTTAAGTTTGGCTTAAGATGTATTCTGGGTCAAATAAAACTGGCCCAATCCACCCCTGGTTTACAAATTTAAAGAGGTTTGACCCCACTTTTTTACATTTATTTTTGTCTTTAAGACCTTGCTGACCCATTGATAAACTACAAGCGTTCAAATTCTAGTTTTTAATATAGTTTTCACATCATCTTTCTACCCGCCTGGGCTATTATCATTTAATTACACTGTTGAGGTGGGTATAAACAAGAGGAAATGTAGCCTTATTTGCGTGAAGGTAGATGAGGAAACTATTTAGAGAGAAAAAATCGTCCCCAGTACACGAGGCCAAAGTTCTGATCCTAACTTTCTCACCAAACCAAACAAACACGACGTTAAACATGCGTGCACCGATGCTTGTTTCAATGAACCCGGCGAGTATTTTGGAAACTGCAAACAGCGTCACCCACCTAAACACGAGACTGCTACAGTAAACTTAGGGCCAATCTCACAGTTAGGTTGATTACACCTCAAGTGTGGTGTTACACAAATACAAGACAACACTTACCTAAACTCAAATGGAATGTATATGAAACTGACCTTTTCCATTCTTTTCTTGGTAAGTGGTCGTCCTATATTTAGGGTAGTGCCATACTTGAGACCTACTCAATATTTTTATGAAACTGGCCATAAGTCAGAAACTGTCCGAGATGTTTGACCAAAAGTAACCTAAGCAGTAACTTAACAGTTTGCATCATTTTAACCGCTTACATTTATATTTGAACTTTGCATCTTACTGTAATCACTTAAAAATTAAATATAAAGCTATAACCTCAACAAGCACTTAGACCCCACCTGAAATACGCCAGACTGTATATCACTTTCCGACCCCTCATTATCAAAATATTGGTTTGTTTTCCGCATCCAAAGGTTATATTTACAGTCTGACACCTTAGCACAGTCGATAACGTATCTGTATATTAAGCTAGGGATCCGGTTTGGATTCATTGGTGAAATGTTGTTTTACCTATCCACAGTGATAAATTAATGGCAGGGGTTGGAGGTTGTGTCTGTTCTAGATTTAAGTAAGTTTTTAAGTCGTGTGTTTAAATAATCAATCGGTTCAGGAAATGCACGTCAAATATCTAAAATAAATTAAAAGTTATATTTAAAACTCCTAACATAGCAGTATATTAAAATATAATCTCATAAAAAAAATGATAATTTTTGCACCAATATTTACTACCCTACTAGGATATCAAAACTCGTATATATTGCAATAATTGGGTAGGGATGAGTAATTCAAGGAGTAGAGAGGAAAAACTCATTTTCGTGGAGGTATAGGGGTTAGTTATAAAAAATAAAAAGCCTGTACACCTAGCCGGATAAAAACTCCAGCCAGCCCATCAAGGGCAAACTAGACTAGAAGATCTTGACGTTTAGTCCAGCTGTCTACCAATTGAGTAAAATCAAATATTAATATCACACTTAATTCTTAATTATTTTTATTGTATTAGCCTAATTTGCATTTTCAAGATAAAAAAAATACTTTTAGTTGTTATACCTGTTTCCTTCTTTTTTTTTTTTTAAAAATGAAGAAATTTGTGGGCTTGTCAGTAGTTATCTTGATGGCATGGGTTAAACGGTTTACTGACTTTTAATTTACTTTTTTTCCCCCTTTTTTTTTTCTTTCCCGTCCGAGATAGAAGCCAATAAAATAACAAAGTTTGGAGTGAAACTTAGCACAATTAGCTAAAGCAAACCAACCCTAGCTAGGCTGCTAATGGACAATGGCTGGCGGTGCAGTTACTGGCGATAACCTGATTAATGGACACAAAGAGGAAACTTCAAGCGGTTTGTTTGGGGGAGAAACAAAGTTTCAATCCTCTGAAAACTAAAAGAAATCAAATTAGCGATAGTAAAGTACAGTAAGATGTTGGAGATTAAGCCTTTTGTTTATATATTTGTTACATTTTCTTAATAATAGGCCGAGCTATATCAGTTAATTGCGCTATTTTGGTAAGGATGCAGAAGGTAGAATGTAAAGGAAGTGCACCCACTTATGATTGGAGGGAGGTAGGAAACCACTTATTAAAAAAAAACCTTCTTGGTAAACTCGGCCAGAATCCTAAACCTTATTCCTCGTCACCAGCAAACCAGACTAAATGAGTCTGCCATTTGGTCTGCGTATCCACCAATGTGGGCTATAATAGTAAATAAATGGTACGACACATTCATTCTAGCTGTCTCATATTATATAGTATAGCTTGTAACAAAATAAACCAAAATAGGTTTACAGTAAATTACCCCTAAGTAAGTTCTTTTGAAAAAATATGGTTTTACTAATTAAAATAAACAATATTATTATTATTATTATTATTATTATTAGTAGTAGTAGTAGTAGTAGTAGTAGTAGTAGTAGTAGTAGTAGTAGTAGTAGTAGTAGTAGTAGTAGTAGTAGTAGTAGATGTTCTATCTCACTACAGGTCCATTCCTTCCGTCAGTGAACTTAACCACTTCTCCTCTAGTTCCTCCTTCAGCTCCTGTAATTTTCTTCTTTTCTTCAAATCATCTAATATTCGAATCCTCCTTCTTCCTAAGCTCTTATTTCCCTCAATCTTTACTTCTATGATGTCGTGCAGAAGACAGTTCCTCCTAAGGCTGTGTCCGATCCAGTTTGCTTTGCACTGAAGAATCAGATCTAAATGGTCCTCTTCTCACCCATTCTTTTCAGGAATTCTTCATTTGTCACCCTAGCTGTCCACATGATTTTCTCAAGTCCTCTCCAGCCCCACATTTTAAAGCACTTCAAGTATTTATTTTAACAGAGTGCAAGTAGTTTCTGCTTCATACCGTGTAATGCTCCAAATGTAGCATTTCATCAATTTCTTCCTCAGTTCCAAACACAACTTGTTGGTCAGCAGTAACCTCTTCGTGTTGAAATCTTCCTTGGTCACGATCTTCATATATGAATTTTAAACAAAAATGTTCAAATCAATTTAAAAATAAGATAAAAAAGTATTTTATTTGTAAACTATCTTCAATTATTTGTATTTGATAAAACTAAAATTAAGTCTTATTTATTATGATAAACCAATCCAAGATATCCATTTTATTTATTAAATATAGCCTAAAGGGCAATTTTCAAAAAGTTTCAAACTCTTTAAAATGTGTAATAAGTAAACTACCCTAAATTATTTTTTTAAATTAATATACATTATTATTTATCATATAAAATAAACCCTTGATACAAATTTTGAACAAAATATTTATAGAGCTTTAAGGAAATCAAATTTTTAAAAATCAATCATTAGTGAAATACTTTTTAATACAATTTAAAATATAAATACATACAATATTTTTAAAATAAAAATTTACCAATCAGACAGTTTTAAACACATCACTATAGCAATTTTTTTAATATTTCAAAAATCACTAATAGTTAAACTAACTTTAAACAAATTTTTCTTCAAAAAAACAAGTAATTTATTTTATTTTTCATGTCAAGCTCACCCCAGATACCCATTTTATTTAAATCCCTTAAGTCATTTTTAAAATATTCAAAAACTGTCCAAAATCACTCATGAAAAAATTACCTGAAATGAACTTTTCCTCTAATACCAAAATACCTCCAGATATTCATTTTAAACAAAATTGTTATAGACAATTTCTAAATATTTTGAAATTTTAAACTCACTCATCGGTAAATTACAATTGAACGAATTTTTTCCCTGAAGTCAGAGGTAAAATACACCATAGATATCAATTTTAAACAAAACCGTTATAAATATTTGTAATTTAAAAAAATTACCCATTGTTAAGCTACCCTAAATTAGAGGTCAAGGGGCCAAATTACAAAACATGAGTTAAAAGTATATACAACATCAAAATATCAAGTTCAAACAAAATCTATCAAACCATTTCGGATCTTATATCTGAGACAAACAGACATGGGTACTGACAGAATTGTAAAATCCACTTTTTTTGTTTTGGAAGCATATAAAACCTAAATATTAATCACAATTTTGACGCTAAAAATTTTCGCAGAAACAATACTTTCAATTGAGTTGAGAAAGTAAAAATTACTGAGTAACCATTTCAAAATAACTTTTGACCAATTTTGTAATATTATAATTTTGACATCTCGGGTGGACCAGGTTGATAATAAGAGGACTTTATGCCAGGAAAGCTGGGTTTGAGTCTCAGATGGTGGAGTATACATGGTTTTAATTGCATGGTATATTTCAAGGTTCTCTCAATGCGAGATTTTATTGATTAGTTTTGGAATGTAACCTTATATATTTTGGATATATAGATAATTTAAGTCACTTGTACCCAGAAATTACAGTATTCACATTCTTCATACAGTCCTATTTGGATATAAATTAACTCACTGACACTAGAACTTAATAATATATAAAAATATAAATTACTAGATAGTCCACATAGGTGGTATAATGGACTATATATTAGGTTCTTCTAGTCTAGTATGTTGGTAACGAGGAAGTCAAGGTTTGAATTTAAAAGAAGTATACTGGTACAGCTTTTCTCATTGTTTTTTTATAACTGTGGTTTTCCCATTCATTCCATAGCTAATTTGAGTATATTTCCTTTCAAATATTTCCTTAAACCCTACCCCCAAGTGTTGGTCGTTATTAACCTTAATATTAAACGTACTAATAAAAAGGTAAACATTTTAAAACTCTCATAAAATTTCTTCAACTGGTGGCTTGACAATAAACTCGGATTGATTAGAATAGCCTGCATAGTTTTAAGCCCATTATCCCAGGTGTGTCAAGCTCTTGTGGTATTAAAACGTAAAATAATTTCAAGCTTTGCGGCAGGTTTCGGGCTAATTCTGGTATGTTTTTTGCGTTTAGCTCGATTTTAGAGGAAGAGTTATCTATATACTGGGGATTATTGAATGTTAATAACTATATTAAGGTAGGTGCACACTACAGCGTATAGAATTGGATCGTATCGCTACGCACAGGCTCGGAACACATTTACGATTTGCGTTTGTCCTCATTTTTCTTCATTTTAATACAAAATATGTTAGGAATGAGCCAATTAAAGGTGACATGGACCGGTCTGCGCCAACCTTTCCAATCAATGAATGAAGTAAATGGATTTTAAACTCAACCAAAATGTTTAAAAATCTTTAAAATAATAAACTTGCTATTTTCTATGGAATATTAAATTGAGTGAGTGGCCAGACACTAAAACAAAATTTATTGTTATAAACTTTACGAGAGAGAGAATGATGATTTAAAATTTTAAGCTTGGATTATATGGAAACAAACGCTTATTCTAAGATGACATTATGATGAAGTCATTTTGGAAATTAGTAAGAATGATACGCCACTGGGGTTAAATTAAAAGGTACCTTTCCAAGACATTGATAGGACAATAATCTATATGTTATACATAACTCGAAATTTGTTTAAATTTCTAGAAATATTATTGTGATCCCAACAAATCCTCTGAACAAAGCAAGTGAGAGGGATTGCTTGTGTCTCGGTGCTGAGTTGAGAGAGTTGTTAACTTCGTGAAGTCCAGTGAGTCCTCTGAACTAAACAAAGCAAGTGAGAGGGATTGCTTGTGTCTCGGTGCTGAGTTGAGAGAGTTGTTAACTTCGTGAAGTCCAGTGAGTCCTCTGATCTAAACAAAGCAAGTGAGAGGGATTGCTTGTGTCTCGGTGCTGAGTTGAGAGAGTTGTTAACTTCGTGAAGTCCAGTGATCCCTCTGATCTGAACAAAGCAAGTGAGAGGGACTGCTTGTGTCTCGATGCAAAGTTGAATTAGTAACAACATGCTAGGATTATGAATATCCACATCAAAGTACACGTGAGATAGAGATGAACACCCTCCAGTAAATTTTAAATAGGAGAGTTTTACGAAACTATATTTAAACTACAGGATAACAGTGAAATGTACTGTGTGTTTTGAATGAACTGTTAAACAAGTGTTTGATTGGATTTGGAACAACGGTAACATTAATTACATCTCGTTCAGCCTTATTATATAACTTATCAATTAATAATAGATTATATTTATTAATGCATTTTATGTTCGTTTTAGAAACAGTGTACAAGCTGTTATTAAATACTATCCAAGCTCTCTGGCCTTATATAACTCCAAAGTCCATGGTCGCCAGATTTGGGGATCCATACAAACCATGAAGTTCTTTACTATGTAACTTTCTCCATTCTCCTCTTTATGTATTCCTTCTACACCCAAACTACTTTGTTCCCAAAAACTCTCGATTTATTCTCCCGGTACAACATGAGAGAGAGCAATATTTTCATTCGTAAAGAACAATGGGCAAGCTTATGGACTTGTTTATTTTCAGCCTAATATTTCAAGACAGAACGGTTAATAAAAAGTATCAGAATGGGAAACTTTAAGAAACCATGATAAGTGAGGTATCTTGGAGAAAGGTTGGAAAAGCTTAGTGTGGAATAAAACCCATTCTGTACATCCTACCAGGGATCAAACCCCAGCTCCCTCGGTTAGGGTTAAGAAGGTGATCCACCTGCACCCCTAATAACAATAACTTCATAAGCACTTGATGCATTTAGTAACTTAATATTAACATTTATAATTTAATATATTATTATATTGTATCCAAAGTGGAGGTCAGTGTTTTCTCTCGGTCTCCCCTACCTCTTGCATACCTACTTTTAGGCGCAAGTCAGCACGTTAATTGAATGTACACCCTCCTTCTTGCCTTCATCCTGAAAGGTGTAAAAATAAAGAAAAAATCCTTGAAACTTCTAAAAATGAAATGATCGATAAAATAAAGGTCTAAACTTATCTGTATGGGTTCGAACGTGTGTCATTTCAGTTTGAATTGAGTCAAGTCCCCTAGGTGTGCTATTGTATTGGGGTTGGTACAGTGGTGGTAGAAGCTACACGTTTTACAGTATAATCTACTGTAGTATTACCTGCACTCAAGATGTAGAAACTACTTGTACAGGAGACATAGATGCTACGATTTCTACTGATGTATTGGGGTTGATACAGAGTGGTAGAAGCTACAAAGTCTGCAATGTAATCTACTGTACCGGAGATAGTACTGAGGGGGTAGGTGATATGAGCTACACAGTGCATTCTGCAGAACCAGACTGATGCATAAGGGGGAAGAAGTTACGAGATAGATGGTACTGGGACTGGGTCAGAAAGGTAGAATTAGGATTTTGACGATGCTGTATCTGGTACTGGGGCTAGTACAGGGCGATAGAAGCTACGAGTTTTACTGTGTACTCTACTACTATATAATAGATTTCTGGTAGGGAAAAAAGTCCTTTCCCAGGTAAACTCCTACCGTGAACGAACAATATATTAAGGCTGGTTCAGGGAGGTAGAGGATATGAGTCTTACTTTCTATTCTACTAAATTAGGCTGGTTTAGGGAGGCATAAAATATGAGTTTACTCTGTACTCTACTGTACTGAGGCTGGTTCAGGGAGGTATAAAATATGAGTTTACTCTGTACTCTACTGTACTGAGGCTGGTTCAGGGAGGTAGAAGATATGAGTTTTACTGTGTACTGTACTGGGGCTGGTTCAGAGAGGTAGAAGAAATGAGTTTTCATGTGTACTCTACTGTACTTAGGCGGGTTCAGGGAGGTAGAAAATATGAGTGTTCATGTGTACTCTACTGTACTGAGGTTGATTCAGGGAGGTAGAAGATATGAGTTTTCATGTGTACTCTACTGTAGTGAAGCTAGTTCAGGGAGGTAGAAGATATGAGTTTTACTGTGTACTCTACTGTAGTGAGGCTGGTTCAGGGCGATAGAAGATATGAGTTTTAATGTGTACTCTACTGTAATGAGGCTGGTTCAGGGCGATAGAATCTACGAGTTTTACTGTGTACTCTACTGTACTGGGGCTGGTTCAGAGAGGTAGAAGATATGAGTTTTACTGTGTAATCTACTGTAATGAGACTGGTTCAGGGAGGTAGATATGAGTTTTACTGTGTTCTCTACTGTAGTGAGGTGGGTTCAGGAAGGTAGAAGATATGAGTTTTCATGTGTACTCTACTGTAGTGAGGCTGGTTCAGGGAGGTAGAAGATATTAGTTTTAATGTGTACTCTACTATAGTGAGGCTGGTTCAGGGTGATAGAAGATATGAGTTTTAATGTGTACTCTACTGTACTGAGGCTGGTTCAGGGAGGTAGAATATATGAGTTTTCATGTGTACTCTATTGTACTGAGGTTGATTCAGGGAGGTAGAAGATATGAGTTTTAGTGTGTACTTTACTGTACTGGGGCTGGTTCAGAGAGGTAAAAGATATGAGTTTTAATGTGTACTCTACTGTAATGAGGCTGGTTCAGGGCGATAGAAGATATGAGTTTTACTGTGTACTCTACTGTACTGGGGCTGGTTCAGGGAGGTAGAAGATATGAGTTTTACTGTGTTCTCTACTGTAGTGTGGCGGGTTCAGGAAGGTAGAAGATATGAGTTTTCATGTGTACTCTACTGTAGTGAGGCTGGTTCAGGGAGGTAGAAGATATGAGTTTTACTGTGTACTCTACTGTAATGAGACTGGTTCAGGGCGATAGAAGCTACGAGTTTTACTGTGTACTCTACTGTACTGGGGCTAGTTCAGAGAGGTAGAAGATATGAGTTTTACTCTGTACTCTACTGTACTGAGGCTGGTTCAGGGAGGTAGAAGATGTGAGTTTTACTCTGTACTCTACTGTAATGAGGTTGGTTCAGGGCGATAGAAGCTACGAGTTTTACTGTGTACTCTACTGTACTGGGGCTGGTTCAGATAGGTAGAAGATATGAGTTTTACTGTGTACTCTACTGTAATGAGACTTGTTCAGGGAGGTAGAAGATATGAGTTATACTATGTACTCTACTGTACTGGGGCTGGTTCAGAGAGGTAGAAGATATGAATTTTCATGTGTACTCTACTGTAGTGAGGCTGGTTCAGGGCGATAGAAGCTATGAGTTTTACTGTGTACTCTACTGTACTGAGGCTGGTTCAGGGCGATAGAAGCTACGAGTTTTACTGTGTACTCTACTGTAATGAGGTTGGTTCAGGGCGATAGAAGCTACGAGTTTTACTGTGTACTCTACTGTACTGGGGCTGGTTCAGAGAGGTAAAAGATATGAGTTTTACTCTGTACTCTACTGTACTGGGGCTGGTTCAGAGAGGTAGAAGATATGAGTTTTCATGTGTACTCTACTGTAATGAGGCTGGTTCAGGGCGAAAGAAGCTACGAGTTTTACTGTGTACTCTACTGTACTGGGGCTGGTTCAGAGAGGTAGAAGATATGAGTTTTACTGTGTACTCAACTGTACTTAGGCTGGTTCAGGGAGGTAGAAGATGTGAGTTTTACTTCTGTACTCTACTGTAATGAGGTTGGTTCAGGGCGATAGAAGCTACGAGTTTTACTGTGTACTCTACTGTACTGGGGCTGGTTCAGGAAGGTAGAAGATATGAGTTTTCATGTGTACTCTACTGAACTGGGGCTGGTTCAGGGAGGTAGAAGATATGAGTTTTACTGTGTACTCTACTGTACTGAGGCGGGTTCGGGGCAATAGAAGCTACGAGTTTTACTGTGTACTCTACTTTACTGAGGCTGGTTCAGGGAGGTATCAAATATGAGTTTTCATTCGTACTCTACTGTACTGAGGCTGGTTCAGGGAGGTATCAAATATGAGTTTTCATGTGTACTCTACTGTACTGAGGCTGGTTCAGGGAGGTATCAAATCAGAGTTTTCATGTATACTCTACTGTACTGAGGCTGGTTCAGGGAGGTAGAAGACATGAGTTTTACTGTGTACTCTACTGTACTGAGGCTGGTTCAGGGAGGTAGAAGATATGATTTTGAATGTGTACTCTACTGTAATGAGGCTGGTTCAGGGCGATAGAAGCTACGAGTTTTACTGTGTACTCTACTGTACTGAGGCTGGTTCAGGGAGGTAGAAGATATGTTGTTTTACTGTGTACTCTACTGTACTGAGGCTTGTTCAGAGAGGTAGAAGATATGAGTTTTAATGTGTACTCTACTGTACTGAGGCTTGTTCAGAGAGGTAGAAGATATGAGTTTTAATGTGTACTCTACTGTACTGAGGCTGGTTCATGGAGGTAGAAGATATGAGTTTTAATGTGTACTCTACTGTACTGGGGCTGGTTCAGGTAGGTAGAAGATATGAGTGTTAATGTGTACTCTACTGTACTGGGGCTTGTTCAGAGAGGTAGAAGATATGAGTTTTACTGTGTACTCTACTGTAATGAGGCTGGTTCAGGGCGATATAAGCTACGAGTTTTACTTTATATCTACTGTACTGAGGTTGATTCAGGGAGGTAGAAGATATATGTTTTAATGTGTTTTCTACTGTACTAAGGCTGGTTCAGGGAGGTAGAAGATATGAGTTTTAATGTGTACTCTACTGTACTGAGGCGGTTGAAATCATATAGGACCTACGACGGCTATAGTGTAGTTTAACTGAGCATTAACCATTACAGCGTCGTATCCAGAGGTGCGACGACGTGAATAGTATGTTGATATTTATACTGCGTGGTCAAGATAAGTGAGCGTGGGAAAGAAAACAAATACTCAAATAATGATGAAACAAATAGCCGAAACTATTGTTAATGCATTTTAGAGAGGATACTACCTCAAAGATATCATATTCTGAAAATTGAAAAATGACACCCGGACACGGGAATCGATTCAATTTTCAGAATATGATATCTTTGAGGTAGTATCCTCTCTAAAATGCATTAACAATAGCTTCGGCTATTTGTTTCATCAATATATGCAATCCTGTACAATTATATATAATTGTCAATTGGCCGCAAAATTGCTAACTACCGAGTCGCTAATGGCTGCGTTGTCCGATGGCTGTGATCTTAGATAATCACATGTTTTTAAGCTGACGACTTCCACGTCCATCTTAGACTCTGCCTTAAACTATGAGTCAAGAATGACCATGTGGCACGGGACGAATCCTGGATAGCTCAGTGGTAAGAGCATTGGCGTACTAAGCCGAAGGTCCCGGATTCGATTCCCGTGTCCAGGTATCATTTTTCAATTTTCAGAATATGACTCTAAATAATGTTTTGTAAATGTGAAATACAGTTCAATTCTTTTAAGATGAACACTATCCGACAGCTATAAAGTTACTAAACCTACTTTCCCGTATTTATACGTTAAGATATGTTATCTGCACCTGTCATTTATAGATTGATTTTAAAAATATCTAGAAGATAGCATTGATAATATAGTAAAGTTTTATCAATTTTGGCCACATAAATAAATGTTTGTATTTTCTAAAAAGTCAATAATGGCTTGTCAAATTTACTTTATTATTCATGTTACTAATTATTTTGCTAAAAATATTTGTCATTATATTTACGTATGATTTGTTTGACAATTAAATTTATTTAAATATTTGTGTGTGCTAGCCTGCTTTGCAAATATTTCATATTTTGTTAGTAATTGATTATTATAGCCCGAAAATGTTAAATGTGTGTGCTGTCATTTTGAATATTAATAGAGTACCCCTGATGGGTTTTTTTTTAAAAACTCACAGTTCGCATTGTGCCGAGTTTCCTCGACTCTTTTGTGTGTGCACAGTGCTGCTCGTTTGTTTTTCCCTGAGCGGACGGCTGCGCACGGTCGCGGTGGGCCTCGAGGTTCTGGCCTCGAGCTCGTTGAGGGACACTCGGTTCTGGGCTTGTTGAGAGCACGTCGGGGTCATTGCGATGTTATCGCGCGTGGGCACGGATATGAGGTTTTTTTACGTACAGTTGTATAACTGACTCAACCAAGGCCTCGAACTAGAGCCCCGAATAAAGACATGAGTGACTACATCCTCAGTGCCTTTTACGTACAACCCTTTCATAACGGCTTGTTGTGCCGTGCCCAAGACTGCTTCGCGAGCCCCTACTATCGGCACCGGTGTAAACGGGGCTGACACATAGTCTCGCATAGCGTCAGAAGGGTCCACGAGAGGTGTGGGCACCGCATGTGTGTGAATAACCCACATACCCGGCAGTGCGTGGACAGTAAATTACACGACATTCCCAGAGAAGCATTTAAACAACATTTGATGCCAATCCAATTGAAAGTATTTAAGGCAAACTTGCTCAATAATTTGTACAAGGATATCTTGAATTATATTAAAACGTAATTATTTTCATAGCATAACAATATGCATCGTACCTGCCCAAAACTATAGCAAGTGTACCTCTCTCATTTCCATTGTGGTGTCTTATACTATTGTAGTCAAAGTTTATTCAATTATTTAATTGGATCACAAACTGATGCATGACAATTGTACGCAAGATCAGTCCTAATAGTTGAATCAAATTCGTCTAAATCAAAAATGACAACCTATACGCGGGAATCAAACCTTGGAGCTTTGATTTTCACGACAACGATCTACCAAAGTCATCTCGGTTTATTTTGCATCCAGGGCAATATTTCACTAGTTGTTGCGTTAAATCTGAGTGGCTGACGTTTTCACTATTGATCCTATTTTATTAGACTTAACAAAAAAACTAGTGAAATATGTGTATGAGATGAATAATGATGACTCATTAGTATTGCATTGGCACTAAGTTAAAGTTCCCAAATTCGATTCCCGTGTCCAAGTTGTAACATTTCACTTAGTTGAATAGTGTATCCAGTCAACTTAAGGCTACTTCTATTCTGGTAAAGCGTAGTATAAAGCAAGATTTCTCAGATATAATGTGTTGACTAAATCTTATATAAAAATTAAACATTTGTGCTAACACATTCTTGAAATATTTCTATAAATATTCATTAAATATTTTCACACATTAGTATAACAATCCTACGTTTATTTTTCGATTTAAATGTACTTACCCTAACCGGTGGGTGCGTGGTCTAAATGTCAAGCTCATTTATTCTGATTTAATGGTGACGAGTGGGGTGAGATTGAGGGGTCGTAGTTTGAATCCCAGCTTGGTGTAATACTGAGGGTGTATTTTTTATACATCATTTTCCTTTCTCTCTCTACATGAAAATTAGGATACACGTTCCTCTACATCCTTACGTATAGGAGGGACTTATTGTATTACAGAGCAGGAAAATAAGTGTAGGTTATGTACTTAAAAAAAGGCATGATTAATTAGAAACTAAAAATGTGTACTTATCTAAAACTTAATCATAATAGACAATATCACTTAGTTTATTTTAAATATTAAAGACAAATTACTACTATTTTATTTTGAATTATGTTATTAATATTTATATGTATATATACATATGCCGAATATTTATTGTGTGTATATGTTTTATATAGATGTATATAGTGTGTTTTTATATATATTACGTATAAGCTATATGTATATATGTATGGAGAGAGAGATACTAAAGTTATTTTTTATAAATGTACAGTATTCGCTAGAGCATTTGTATTTTATATGCGTCCCTACATAAACACTTCTATTGACAAGACAGTTGGAATCTGATATTTGTTCAGCTATTCAAGAACTATTACCTTTGGTATTTTAATGTTAACAGACATCCATTCTAGTCGTCTCGTTAAACTTCAAAGAAGTAATCAACTAGCGGAAATATATTGTTTCTTATCTATCGACCCTATCATTATTCTTGTCAATCCGTCTTTTTGTACTTTATCTTCCGGACTCGACAATTATTCTAGAGAACCGACAAATTCAGCTATTGATCCATATTCTGATATTTAATATCAAAATAATAAGACGACATGTCTCTGCGACTGGATTTAAAATAAAAAGTTTGGATTTGTTAAAAAAAAATATTCATAGGTTAAGTAGGCTATTAATCACTATGCAGAGAAAGGTTTCCATTAAATATATGTCGTATTTACTGCATATATAATAGGAGATAAACATAAGTTGTGTTACATTGTTTCACTCAGTGTGTTTTGTCTCATTTAAAGTAATGGCTAGGTGTCCAGGCTATCCAGGTACTAGTAGGGAGGCTAATCCCTGGTAGAGGGAAGAGACTGCTGGGATGTTCATTTTGAAGTGCTTCATGTTATTGTGGACAGAAAGAAACACAAAAGAGCAGAGTCTGTCAGTAGAGATAGTTTTAAAGCCAAATTCTGACCAGACTTTAGGGATGATGTAATCCAAGCTGTCGGTTTAAAGAAGTTATATCAAGGATGTTTTAAAAGAAATAAAAGAAGTCATCTGTATATTATCCTTATAAAAAACTAATAAAGAAGAATTAGTTAACATTACCGTTCACATTTTCTCTGAGCCGCAATCGAGGAGCTACATGATACGTTAGTTTTAACGTAGCAATATCTAAAAATAAAATGTATGCATTAATATATTACTAAATTAGTTGGAATGATTCCAAGATATTTAAGCATAAATAAAAGGGCATAATACCTACACTTAATTATAATTATTGGTAAAAATAATTCATTATAATTTTCGAAAGAATTAGAGATAGCTTTCTTTTTAGAATACATTGTGATAGCTAAAGTGTGTTAAGTGTCATCTACGGGTGACTGACAAAGCTTACTCATACCGAGTGAGCCATCGTGGGCGATTCAATAACCCAACCCGGATTTTCGCCACTGGAGATTAGGAAAAACTTATGTTAAATATATAATATTTTTGTAGATAATAATTAGTTTAAGATCCCCAAATTCTTCAAATTGGTATGTATTATATATTGTATTTTCATTTTGTGTTTAGCTTAGAGTGTAAAAATTTATCCTTAATCTTCTTTTTCATATTTTCTTTATTAACTTTCAAGGATAGTGAAAGGTGATCCTTGGATAAATTGTTTTTTGAATAACTCTCTAAAACCATGTGTAAACATTGGACCTGCTGCCTCGGAAATATAGAATGGTACAATTCTCTATATCATCTTGAATACGTTGAAGTAGCACAGCGTGCCAAATGCCTCAGTTTCCCGCTCTTTGGGACAGCACCCTTGGCTGATTACCCTAGTATCCCTCTCTAAAGGTATATACACACAAGATGCTGTGCAAAGACTTTGTCGATTTGGTTTCACAATCATTGCTAAGCTATGGTCCCTCTTATCACCGCCGAATTGTGTTGATTAGTTATGGCGTTCTCCAAAATGTCTTGTTTGAGCTCAGATGATAGTAATGGGGAAGAGTAAATGCTGTTGTTAGCATCTGTTTTGGAAGACGAAGAAAATGTATTAGGTAGAGGACGGATATGGACCCACGATATAAACCTGCAATGGAAAACATTCGGAGAATTTCACCATCTAGTTCAGCGAGACTTAGAAGTGGACGAGGACCGATTTAAAAACTACTTTAAATTAAATATAAACGAGTTTTACGAACTGTTAGTACTGATTAAAGATGGCATCGTAAAGATGCATACCAAATGGAGGACACCAATTTCACCGAAGGAACTATTGGATATTTGTTAGAGGTAAGAAAAAAAATCACACACAAATATACAAGAACCAAATAATGCCATTTATTAAATGTTAAATTATTATATCTTATAAAATCAAAAATTATTAATTAAGTTAAAAAATTTATAAATATTTAAAACCTAATAATTTAACTTTTTAAACTAAAATTTCCTGGCACAGTGTGACCAATGATTGCTCGAAAGTCACTCAGTGGTTCCCGCACAAAGTTATGAATATTTTATTCTGAAGTATTCCTCATTTGAGTGTATGGAACGCACGAAGTTATGTCAGGGGTAGGTGTTTTACAACTTATTTGGCCAGACGAGGCTTCTGAAGACACTGTTGAAATAGACCTTAAGAGAGTCACTAAGTTAACACGCTAGGTTTGGTTGGAAAGGTAATTTTCCTGGGCATTCATCACAGAGTAAAAAACATCACGTTGTACCACTAAATTTAAGTAGGAGGGTAATTTTTTTGTCTGCTTGCACATAGCAGCAAAAAACAGATCTAGATGATCCCGATTTTTTAAAATTTCTTCTTTTGCCTTTCTCTACTCAGATAAATATGAAGTTACTGTCTTTGATTTTTTGTTTGCATTAGCGCGTTGAGCTTCAAATTGCTTAATCTTTTTTCAAAGTTGGACAATTTTGCGGAAGTGGGTGCGAGTCTTGCACAACAGGTCTCTTATCCTCTCCTTTCTCTTCCACCTGCTCCTCAAAGCGTTCATTATTTTCCAACACCATGTTTCCACTTCCAACAGTCAAGGTGGCCCTAGATTAATTTTCATCAGCTATTGAAACATTTGATGATGTCTTATGGAAAAACAATAAAAATAAAAATCAAGCGACATTCTTCTTTAAAATACTATTTAAATTTATGTTCATTTGGTTCGTCGAAAATAGGGGGTCATATAGCTACTTTTATTGAGGTCTACTGGTCTTTACTTAATACTCACTGTCGTGTACAAAAATATGGAAGCAAAAACTCCATCTGCTTCTGGTTCCTCCATTCTCTATATGGTTTGGTTGACTGCCCACTTTTGGTTTCTCTTTACCTTTTCAGGACTTCTCTTAGTCCATCCCTGAGTTGTTGTTTTTTTTTTCATTTTTCTTTTATATTTTTTGCTGAAACAAAAATTTGTTTTGGGTACATGTTTACTGGAGGATTAATGAAAACAATTGGGTACAAATACAGAGTTGGATCATCAACAGTTTCAGAAATTATTAATGAAGTTTGTGATTCTATTTGGAATCGCCTGAAGCCTATGGTACTACCAAAGCTGTTGACTGAAAAATGGTTGACAGCTTCTCAAGATTTTAGTGATTTATGGAACTTTCCCAATTGTATTGGTGACCTGGACGGGAAACATGTTGTTATATAAGAGCTCCAAAAAAATTGGAACACACTTTTTCAATTACTAAAAAACCTTTTCTATTATTGTTTTGGGCACTGTTGACGCACGGTATCGCTTCACAGGGATTGATGTTGGTGCTGAAGGAAAAAACCGTGATGATGGTGTTTTTTCCAACAGTGATTTTGGAAAGTCCTTAAAAAATTACGGGTTAAACCTATCTACTGATCAACCAATTAAGTCATTTGGGCAGGCTATGCTATGCGTTTTTGTGGAAGACGAAGCTTTTCCACTGAGGTTCAACCTTATTCGACCATTTCCCCTGGATCAGGTGCACAATAATGATCAAAATGGTATCTTCAACGATCGCTTGTCTCGTGCGAGACGTGTCGTAGAAAACACGTTCAGCCTTTTAGCAAACCAATGGGGAGTTTATTAGCACTCATTCAAATGTGACTGTAAATTGGTTGAGAAGGTTGTTAAAGCTAACTATCTATAGCATATAGTGCTAGAGAACTATAACTAACTATAGTTCTTATTTTATAGTTAGGTACATGTTTTTACTATTGGTTTTATTATTTACTTAATTAGGTTGGTAATTTGTACGCATTCAAAAATTATGAATTAATCTCGAACTGGTTTAGTGTTTATTTTATATTTATCAGTCGTAATTTTCTCTATATAATATTTTTATATACAACGGTAGTATTTTTAAATAACACTACAGTAATTTATTAGATATAAATAGTTTAAACTTTGGGAATATACTGATTAATATTGTTTAATGCTACTGTACTAGAATAATCATAGTATTTATGAAACATAAGCTTATTTTAAAACACATAGGTTTTTATTTATTTAATTAGTTTTTTAAAAATAAGCATACAATTTACACAATAAGGATAATTAACTAATACAAGTAAAATGTGTTGATATAGGCTTGTTTTAAAAGGGTGAAAAATTTTGTTTTAATTTGATTAATGGTTTCTGAGAAAATTTACCATGCTAGTATGGAAATAATAATTAATTTTATTAATTTTCATTATTTTAAAATCATTAAGTTTGCAATAATTGTTATTAGCCTAATTTAATTATATATGAGTTCTCTAACACTAGTAAAAATTCTAATTTTTGCTAAAACAATAATTTTACCATATAACATTTTTATGCAGAACTATTTTAAACGCGTTTCAATGGATAATAACAGTCAACTCCCCTTGATATTAATTATATTAATATCACGAAATTATAACAAAAGAGTATAATTACAATATATAAATGTTACTTACCATCCGTATCTAGTGTCTTGCTTATTTCGAACCAAGCGTTTTCCTTCCAAGTCTGGTCCCTGTAATCCGCTGATTTTATGTTCCATAAAAATTGATATTATCGGACTTGTTCAACTAACGGTTCCATTGTAATATAAAAACACTAATTAAATATTAAACCTAAGTATAGTCTTACTTAATGCATATGAAACACATTGAAAATAAACTTTAACACTACTTTTCCCTTTTCAACAATACAATACTGCCTCTTTTTAACACGGAACCCAAGCTGCGTTACACGCATGCGCAACGTAATATGGCCCAAGATGGGAGCTGGCCAGCAATCGGAAAAAACATAGCGTGGCGTAGCAAGGCATAACTTAGCTTAGCTTAGCTTTCTGTGTGAATCAACACATTTAAATATATGGTCTACTATTTTTTTTTTTTTTTT
>CABFVX010001916.1:21783-65304 GCA_902151425.1 Timema shepardi | reverse complement strand
TTTTTTTTTTTTTTTTAGTTAGCAGAGAAAATCTTAGCTTAGCTTAGCATTCTGTCTGTATCGGCCCTAGCTAAGGTAGCACCCTTTAGGCCGGATGCCTTAGCTTCCCAACCCTCATCTAGCGCCCATTCATAACAACTTACCAGAAAACTCCCGACAACTAACACCCTCAGTGTAGCTATAACAAGAGTTTTTTTTAACTTGTTTAACCGTATCAGTGGCCATGCACACTAAACGTCAATCTCATCTAGTAGGCCTATTGTTTACCTATAATGGGGAGTTCAGCGTTCTAATCCCGACTTGGTGTACTGGGGATGGTTATTTAAAAATGATTCCCTACTTCCCCTCCCCACAAGTGCTGGAGCATTTCCTCTAAATTCTGAATTTCTCATTCCTGCCACATCAGTGTAATTAAATGTCTATCCAGAATGTATAGTAATATAAGGTGCGAAAAAAATTAAATGCAATTTACCACCATTTTTATCAAAAGTATGTATTACCAGTTAATTAATTATGTAACAAGCTATCTCGTCAAGGGGGTTAAATGAGGGAGAAGAATGTTGAGTAAGTTCTTCATCATTTTCCTGAAGAGAGGATGGAAAATCAAATTATGGATAAAACCACGCAAAGTGCACCTAGTCGAGGATCAAGCCACAATCTCCAATATGAGAGTTAACACTCAATCATACACCCAACCCTTTTATCAGTTTGCATGTAATTTTTGTGTAAAACATTTTTTAGGTTTGAAATTGTAAAGAATGTTTTTAAATAAACAAAATATGTCAAATAATTTTGTACTATAGTAACATTTTCATAAGAAGGCCCTTTTATGAGTTACAAACAAATCTTATTATTTTCAGTCAGTTTATATCATATTTGACAATATATTATTAGTATTATTTTATTTATATTTATAATACTTATCAAAAATTAAAGCTGTAGCAATCATGATTTTACATATATTTGAAAGTAGATCTAGTAATTTTTCTAGCTCTTAGATAAGGTTCATCCTATGGAAATCAAATTGTATTTAGGAAGAGAATATTTTCAATTACATTTTCAAACGTCTATAACTTTAACAAATAAATTGTTACTAAACATATTTATTTTGTATTATTGATTAATGAATTAGATTTTTATGGCAGAAGTGGTCTAATTGATCCCCAGTGCAAGAGAATCTAGTAGCTTTGTGTAAACCAGTCTGTCATTTGTATTTTGTCAAGCAAACAATCGTTGAGCATTGATTATTTAAGTCAATTTCTCGTAAACTCATGAGCACGCTAGGTTTACCGTGCAAGCTATTGTTGCGTGGAAATCCAACATGTGATTACTGTTTTACCATTCCATATTGTGACCAACGACACATAAACACACGGACGGTTTGATAGAAACACGACTCGGGATCTATAATTATACGGTAGACTATAAGTTCAACCAAACTGAAGCATAAATAACTAAGCGTTTCAACTTGGACAGCTTAGAAGTTTTAGTTGAATCTTCAATAATCTTGGCATAAAAGTGATAATCACTTATTCAGTGAGCTATCACACAGCTCCGTTTTAAAGGCTATTGTAATTATATATAGCGTAGGGCTAGACAGGGTCAGATCAAGGGGAGGTGCCAATAGTTTGAGTTGAACACTTGAAATATATAAATTATAAATTTAATATAAAGAGGAAACCTTTCATTTAATAATCTTCGAGTACAGTCCAATCTCGATAGAAATAAGCTTTTTCTACAACTATAAAAATAAAATACCATATTTCACTACACGTCAGGTTAAGCACAAATGTATTAATTACACTCATGTGTTAGCGATGTGAAAGTTTTGATTCAAAGGAAGTATACTTGCATTTGCCTGGAGAGAGATTGTAAAACTATTTAGTAAAAATCACTCATAGTACACCCAAAAAGGATTTGAACCCCTGGACTTCCCATAATCGGGAGTCCAGTCTATTGCGAGCTTACTAGACCGACTCAGCGGATGACACTTATAAAATATACTAGAAAAATTTTAGTATATTTTTGCGTAAATGTATGTGAGCTTCAACTGTCACTTTTGTTCAATATTATCAATACCTAAAATATAGTCCGAAACATTCACTCTGTTGGCAGCGTGTCTTTCCACTGAGCTAAGGTTCCCGGGTTTGATTTATGGCATGGCCGAAAACTTTATCGTCGATGAAATGTGGGTTTCCCCTTTCACAGTGATGAATTTAAGGGTCGGGGTTAAGGTGTTGTGTCGGTTTTAGATTTAAGTTATCTTATAAGTCATCTGGTGATATAATCAGTCGATTCAGAAATTTCACGTCGAATAGCTCAAATAAATGGAAAAAATCTATGAAATATTCTAAATGAGTAGTTAAAATATTTTCAATACTAACCACAAAAAGTCTGTTTTATTTAATAATTTCTTTCCTACCATGATCTTACCATTTGTACAAATCGTGCTATTATATTATTTAAGTTGAAAACCTTTATTTCTATAGTTTTATTTATGTATGAAGTAAATGATGTACCCGCCAGTTTGGCTGAAAGGTGTTTGTAAGAAGTGAACGATCAATGGATCCACGTGGCCTTGAACCACGTGTCAAAGTTATTAGTCCCCATAAAACATCGACACAAAGCGACATTGTCTGAAAGTAGTTTTATAATATAGTATCAATTTACAAACAGATTTTTTTTACACTGTATGATGAGATGAGAGTTATTTCTAAAAACAGAGACTGTTTTCTAGAAGGCAACTCTTTGTGGGAAAGATAAGTAGGGGTAGGGATGGATCCAGTTCTTGTTAAAAAGTGTTTCTTAGTGGAAAAAAACTATTCCCGTCTTACAACCCAGGTTTTTAGAGAGTCTCCCAAACAATATTACTCGATCATGTGTGCCTTACATACAGGGTTCCAAATCAATATTAGGAGGTTTCTAAATATCTAGTATGTTTTACTGGATAGTCTCAGTACAAAAATACTGACATTTATTCAGTTAACACTGGATAGTAAGTATTTATTTAATTTGGGGTATCTAACTTGTAGTTTATGAACAGATTGATCATATTAGCACACTACTTACAAACTAACTTAACCCTATATTAGAAACAACGTCCAGTATCCCTACCATTAATATCATCATGGTGATAGAGGAAGTCCCAATTCCACTTTTTTTTTGTCATGTCTGTAATCAAACCCAGTAATTTTTGGTCAATAGGCAGACAAGATACCGAATGAGCTAAGGTGTGAGACATTTGCATTTTAATGGGTTAATTAGTTTGTAAGTCGTGTGTTGATATTACGTTTTATTTAGAAAAATTATGATAAATACTAAAAATAAAATAAATCAACAAAAATTGTATAAATAAACAACAATCTTAGGCCTAATTGCCTAAATATTTAATCACAGAAATAAAGGTAGTATATAATGAGTGTAATAGGAAGAACTTTCTGGAAAATATAAACATATTTGCAGCTAACATTCATAAAATTTTACTATATTATTATCATCATCACTTTACATACATATATGTGTGTATGTATATATAATAATAATAATATCTAACAAAAGTGATAGCTACGTATTACGTAACTTGACTTATTAATGTATTAAAGTTGTTTCAGTATATTCTGTAACTGTCAGATAAGGTATTTCCCATCAGAATCCTACAATAGCTCCAACTTCAAAACACCGGGTTGCTAGTTGCCCCCTACTCACCATATCATCGTAATGCCCTGTGATGCTACTTTTGCTCTGGGTGCCGCCACCCCCAAGACAGTAGCAGCAGAGAGCCAACAGCACCGCCACACAAGCCGCCGATACTGCCGCGTGGACCAATCTACTTCCACCGGCCTCTTCTTTCCCACACCGTCTCAACAGACGCCTCACTCCAGGGAGGCGGGCTAGGTCAGCGTCGCTCACAGGCGATGACTTGCGTAAGATGTGTCGGAGACGCCGCGCCGCCTTCTCGCACTCCATGATCTACTTGCTTCCTTCTTGGCGTCCGCACGCTGTGTGACACGTCCCGCCACACGATGGCTCTCGATACATGCGGCGCTGCGCGCCTGAGCTCTGGTGGCCGTCCTGTTAAACTGAACCTTCCAACACATCATCTTCAAATATTTCATAGTTGTTGCGTGTTTGGCGGAGACGCGTGCTGCTTGTGTTTATTTTGATGGTTTTATTATTTTGGTTTTTTTGTCTCGTTCGCTTTAATAAATTGACCATTTATTAAATTTGAAAATGAACATGTTATAGTTTAAATGTTACAACTATATTTAAACAAGTAGTTTAAGGCCGGACTTCCTGTTATTTTGTTAATAATTATTCTGTGGTTTTTGTGAACTTTATTATAAACTATAACTATCAACGGCTCACACTAAATGTTCTAGGGGAACAATTAGGTTAAGGGAAGTAAAGTAAAATCAATTTAATCAAGGCTTGACTAGGCTCAATTCAGTATAGTTGATATATTTTTATTTTAAAGTTGTTTAATTTCCTTCAAATTTGAGCAATTTTTGGTAAAATTATAAGAAATTCTGGAATTTTCGATATAAATTGTGTTTATTAAAATTTGTTTGAGAAATTTAAAGGGTGTCTAAGCTTGATACAATTAATTTAGGTTAATCAAGTTCAGCAATGGTAAGTTTGTTCTATGTTTAATTGTATAAAATTAATTTTATTTAATTTTAACCAAGTGTGATCATTATATATATATACTTGTATGATGAATAATAGTTGTTTTTTGAGTCTACAATTTTAATAAATTCGATAATAAAATAATAATTGGATTTTTAGTATAGCACATTTATCTGAAACATTTAAATCTTGATGACTAGAACACTACTTAATACTTCATTTTATTTCTGACTACCATATTATAAATAACTATAGTTCTAAAATTTGTTGTTTTTTACAAGAACATCAGGAACCTCGTGATAAACTATTTAGGGGTCCACCTAAAAAAAATGCATTACTTTAGGGCATATTCATTTATTTATATTGTTGTCAAATATTATAGAAATATTTGTATCTATTCAAAAATGCTGTATGCCAATTCGGACCTCTTTTTTATTGTGTGCCACTCCAATTGAAGAAAAGTATTGCTAAGCGCTTTACATCAATAATTTTTACTAGCCAAACCAGAAACCTTTTTTCTTCAAACTAACTGTCTGTGAAACAGAAAATTAAAGAGCTTAGAGGGAATTTTCTCAAAATAAAAGTTATATAATAGCTTTTTTATTATTTAGCACCACGTCTTACTACACGTTCAGGTTATACACTTATATAATAATAAAAGTTATAGTTTCGAGAAGGAATGAAACATAGACACGCAAGCAGTAGACTCGTTACTTAAAAGTATATATAGATATGTAGCAAGAGAGAGAGAGAGAGGAAAAGGTTATTCTTCTTCACAGTCATTTGTTTAAGGCAGGAGTCGGCAAACGGTCGATATCACGGCAATTTTAAGTCTATCGCGAAAGAAAACTGCATAGTCTTTAAAAGCCGATTTTTGAGTCTTATAAACTTGTAGAAACTCCAAGTAGAGCTACTTCCAAATAATATTTGATTATGATCAAAATAATCTTGATTGGTCATAACCAGTAGTTTTATTTAATAAAATAAAGAACAACATGAAAATATACATTTTATTTATCCTATATTATTGAAATAATAGTGGGTAAAAAAGAAAAATTATTTTAAGTGATAAATGTATGATATATAAACAAATATAAAAGTATAGTGGATAAATGATGGGTGATCGCAAGACCTTTTATAAGTTTATGGGTCTATAGGGTCCCAAAAAGGTTAACCAAATCCTGGTTTAAAATATCCCCTCTCCTCCCCTTCAACATAGCGTTGGAGCAGGCGGAATCAACAATGACACCAGAGAAGAGTGTGGTTTCCGGTGAGAACAGAACCCCCCTCCTGTTGGCTCAGGATGGCATTCATCACAGCATCAGATGAGCTTTCCCCCTCCCCCTTACCCGTGCAATGTGCAGGGGAGGAGACCTCACTTGTTATATATCAGGGCGTGCCTGGTCCGTGGTCTATCTTCCTGGGTTGATTGACTGTCACAGGACCGCACGGGACTGACCGCCAATACAAGGATGTGACGCATTGGTGCTATGGTCAAATTCCCTCTCTCGAGTAATACAGTTAAATACCTACAAGCACTACTCGAGGTTTATTTTGAGTTAGCAATCCTATTTCAAGGGATAGAAGCTAATACGCTTTGTTGTTGATTCTTTAACGGGCTATATCACTTTATACAAACCGTTGACACAAATGACTTATATTATTCATATAAGCTGCGGAATTAATGGGGATGTATCACTTGTCTGAACTGTATATTAAACAGATATATGTCATGCAAATAAACTGTATACCTTGGAGCATATCAATCAACTAAGCTGTGAACTCAATGACTATAATATACAATTTGCATAAACTGTCAATTTTAGTGATATATCTCATGCAAATACACTGTAAACTTTGGGGTTTATATGTCATAATACAAACTGTAAACTCAATAGATATATTATATTACTTGCATAAACTGTAAATTTAATTGACATACGTCATGCATTTAATATGTATGCTTTGGGGTGTATATGTTACCGTAAAAGTCCGAAAACCGGTAAATCTTAGAACTTACCGGTAAATCCTAACATTTACAATATCAGTTGGTAAAAGTCCGAAATATCATAGAAAATGTTTACATTTTGAGTTTTAAGCATCTCTAGAGTGAGGTGGGAGAGAGGATCCTTAGATCTAGCTTTAACTGGCACTCAAAAGTAAACCAATAACCTAACATAGCATCACCTAACCTAATTAAGCCTAATCCAACCTGATTAAAAAGTTGGATTGGACTTGGTTATGTTATTTCCATGCTGTATTTCTAACTTTTACCTCTTATTTCATCTTATTATCTTTTCATTTTTTAATTAGATCCTTTTGTATACTGCTTTTATTAGGCTTTCCTTTGAATAATTATTATGTTAGGGTAGGTTATTCTAGGTTATTGATTTACTTTTGAGTGTTGGTCCAAACTATAACTGGGGATACTCTCTCACAACTGAATCTAGAGATGGTTAAAACTCAAAATGTAAATATTTTCTATGATATTTCGGACTTTTACCAACTAACGTTGGTAAATGTTAGGATTTATCGGTAAGTTCTAAGATTTCCCGGTCTTCAGACTTTTACTGAAACCTATATATCGCTTAAATAGATTCCCCGTCTACCCCCATTCTAATGTGAATGCACTTCCTCTATATTTTACCTCGCTCATCCCTATTCAAATATTATAACTATTCAAAGGATCTGGACGGCTACTCTAATTAGTATATTATTTTATTAATATTAATTTATTGAACCCCCATGTTTCTCTTCCTTCTATCTTGGAACCGGCCATTCTGAGCCAAAATAGATCCTTATTACTATTCCTTTACTCCCCAAAAACTTATTTGATGTTTTTTTACTTAATTCAGTAAATAAACTTGTGTACAAATAATTATGTTAGCTATTACAAAAACACAGTAAAGTAGCTGATACGAAATATACTGCACGCATTAAAATGGTTATTGTTTCCATACTAGTTTTGTTATTAGTTAATGTCACGAATAAAAAATAATTCCTTTCATAAATGAGCGTGTATATGTTTAATGTATATTTTGAAACACAACAGGAAACTTTAAAAAAAAGTCTTTTAATAACTTTTGTTTAGAAGGTAAGGACATTAATTTTCAGTTTGCTAATGTATGATTACTATTATCTCTTCAACGAATGCGTCTGTACTTAAACATTGCTGAAAACTACGACCAGTGCTACTAACAAATTATGCATACATTTTAGTGATAATTAATCGTTTTTCTAGGAGCCTTTATGCTAGTTGGTCATAGTTAACTTCTACTAAATTCACAACTGAATTAATCATTTAAATATCACCTGATAAAAAGTTCTGTACTAGAACCAACTAAAACTGATTGAGAGAGAGAGAAGTAAAGCAGCTTCATTAACTACATATCAGACAAATTAAGGCGTTCCGGATAAGTTTATTTCATATTACCAAATATTAATGACTGTTTAAATAAAGATAACTGTCCTTAAAATTTGTTTATAAATTATTGATGACTGGTCACGGTGGTTGAGTCTATAATTCCTCACCATCGAGCTATGCATACCTGTCACGTGTCCATGAACAGGATGTGTGTGTGTGTGTGTGTGTGTGTGTGTGTGTGTGTGTGTGTGTAAACGTGTGAAATCATCTACCATTTTACTTTAAGCTACGATCAAAACTCTGTGGCATGTAAAAAATAAACGGCCTCTGGTTCGATCCTCGTGTCATGGTTATAGTTGGTATAAAACATACTATATTATTGTGACTGAATCCACAAATTATACTATAAAATAACTATACAGCTTTTAGAATCAATGATCATGTGAAATAAGGCATCAACCTGGTCCGGTCTTGTTCGTCTGTGACGTGGAGGCCGAGGCTCGAATCACAGCTGGGTGTATTGAGGGTGAATTTTCCCTAAATAGTTTTCTACTTTTCTTCTAATTAAAAACGGGTAGGTTTACAATTCCTCTAAATTATGCCTTCCTTATTCCTACTTCGATGGTGTAAATATGTTTATAGCCTTGAATAATATTAAGACATGAGGAGGACAAAACAAAGAAAGACATTCAATCTAATCAGTCTCTACCATCGTAATTACCAAGATACGAGTGATTAAGCTCACTATGAGAGCGTTTCCTAGCGTTGATAGACCCAATTGTATGATAAGAAGCAGTAAAATATTTATATATAGAATCCTACCTCATTAGGGTAGTTAATATATTTCACCTTGTCCTAATAGGCCTTCTAATTCGGGCTATACGTATGTACCGGGTACGATAGTGAGGTGGGGAAAATAAGGCATCATCTATAGAAAATAAACGAGCATTTGCATAGAGACCAAGGAGTGTGAAATGATTTAGAATAAAACCTCGGGATTCAAACCCCAAGAACAAAACCAGTATAAGTGTACATCTGGTCAGGATTAGAACTCCAACTTCCCAATCATCGTTAAATTGGACTAAATAATTACTCTAATTTAATTGAAAAAATACACCTGTATATGTTATTTGAACCCGGGACATTTGATTTAGCACACCAGCGTCCTACTGCTGAGATACCTATAATTTGCCCGTCCTCGGAGTAGTTATGTGTGTGTGTGTGTATATATATATATATATATAAATTGATTCAATATTTTTAAATACATCGGTTATCTTCATTTAAACCTACGTGAAGAGTTTACAAGCATTTACTTTGTTTACTTTGAGTGACGTCTTTAATTATGTTAATCTACCCTTGTATCAGTTTGGTACAAAGCTAACTTATTGTTTAAATAGTAGAACCTTTCTAACTATTATTAGTATAAAAATGATCTAAATTATTTTATTGTTTAGGACGAGGCAGCTTAAAGGTAATGAATGACTCAACGAGCTTCTTAATATTTTGTGGTAAATTTTAGTTTGAATAATGGCTCTAATATATTGTAAATTAATTTCTAAACATTCCATAAGCTTCAATATATTAGCCTAAAACTAATCATCAGTTATTTGTGGGATAAGTTTTGTACTTTAACCAGAAACAGATAAATGCTTTTAAACTAATTGTAACATGATTGTTTTGATAAACCAATTCTATATGCTACTTATTAAAGATCCAAACCAAGATAGTTTCAAATATGTATTTATAGTTTGGCCACCCCTAGCATATAAACTGCACATAGTCCTACTTTGTTTAGATTTTTGTGGGTGTGTAGATGTACCTAGATTAATCAACAGAATTCATTAGTGCATAACGGTTGGGCCATGGTACCCCTTGTCCCAAAAGTTTGTAGATTAGTTGTGCCACGATAAATGGCTAGGAGGATTATCGTCATGGTTAGTTAGGCCACGTTCACTGGCCTAGAGGACTATAACAGATAATAGACCTGTGGGTGGATAACATGAATTCGTCCCCACCAATATTTTTGTCATATATTAGTCTATGCTTGTTTATACTCGGTTACGTTAGATTGGCTTAGCATTTTGTGTCTTACTATTGCTTGCTGTTTCTCGCTCATCTTGCGAAAACATTTACAACCATCCTAAATGGAGCACCACAACAGCTGGGGTCGAGTCAATACATCAGTACGCCTTGTTTACAATTCCAAGAAGGAGCTCGTGGCCCAACTTTGTCATGTGGGGTTAACGATGCCATTTTAAACGCATGTCATATCATGTGTGCGTGGCCCTGATGTAATACGCCGAATTATTTCATTGGTTCAAATTTATAAAATATTAAACTACATTTGAAGTGATATTATTAAAGATCATGATTTTCTGAGAACACACTTGCCCACGTAATTGTTTTTAATTAATATAAAAATAATATATTTTATTTATTTATTTCTTAAATTGTTTTTATATCTTAGCAAGTGGAAGCCTGTTTTATCCTCACCATATTGGGGAGTGGGGAAAAATATCTTCCATGTCGCTTACTCTCTGTTAGAGTACTTATATAATGCCTAAAAGATTTAAAATGATTTTGTTAAAATTCAACACCAATTTATCCATGCCTGATACTCAAACAATAAATAAATTCAATTATGAAAATTAAGTCTAATTTATTTTAAAGTTAAATTACAAAGTATTTTTTTCTAGACATTAAAACAAATAAAGTTTTGATTAAATTTGACTGATTCATAATGTAGTGTCCCAAATCAAATGTATCGGTAAGAGCGTACAAGATTTTATTTTTCATAATACTAAAACTCTAGCTTTACTGTAGTGAAAAAAAAGTGTAAGCTATGTAGGTCTATTTTTGAAAGCTATGACAGGCTGGTAGTGGAAAAAGATATGACTTTAATATAAAAAACTTACTTAGGTCATAAGCTATAAACTGTAATGGATGTAAAGTAAGGTATATGTCTAAATATAAAATCACGTTACCAAACTCGCCGTGAGATAAAAATGAATACTATAGATGATACAGAACTGTAATGCAGAGAGTATAAGCTGTATTATCAGGCGCAAAAACCAAATGAAATAAAGATATTATGGTCAAATCTAGCTGAAGGAAAAACTAATTTGATTTCAAATGAAATTATACAGATAAATATAACTTTTTTTACTAAAAAAATGTGTTTATTAGCTTACGTTATATACCTAATATTATATTTAATGTACTTAAATACTAAAATGGATTAAAAAATACACTGATTTTAGTAGGAAAACATCTATCAAAATCCTAATCTGGTAGGGCCCCAGGTCTTTCAAAACGCTCTTCCTACCAACAGTCTGCCATACATTATTTGACTTAGAATTAAATTTTGAATAAATTTAGTGATCAGAAATAGATTTATAGCACCTCATTGATAATCAACTCAAAAACTTAACTTCTTGCAATTTTTTTATCGAAAATACTAGTCTGTTTATATGTTATACATATTTTATACATGTAAATATATACACATAATATGTATAAATACATTTATAAATATATGTTGGTGTATTAAACAGATTCTCTGTGAACATAGTAAATTAAAATATTACCAAAAAGCTTGAACATAAAATAGGTTTTTAAAATAGATGAAAAATTAATAAATCTCTCTTTTGTACATCAATATTAATATCTTAGCCTATAATTATGAAAAGAATTGGAAGATACGTTTTAAATTGATATCTTTAATTAAATCGTAAAATTTTTAGATACATATTTGTATTTTAATTAATGTAAATTGAAAGGAAATAAATATGCTTGAGTGTAGCTTAGTTAAATTTGGTTTCCTAAATAATGCAAGAATATAATATTAAAAGCTATTGTGTTTCTTATCAAGGCCAAGCACGGTAATAAGCTCAACTCCCAAATTCGTGAAACTTTGTTTGAATCCCAGCTGAGACTATCACGTACACGATAGATAGATCTAAAAGAGTTTCGCAGTAAGTATCCTCAGACACTAATTTGAACACAGTGTTTAAGTTGTTGGGCCATCCACGACTGATCTATAAGCTAGCTTAAGCAGATGCCTTCATTTAAGGTGAGAATGTAGTGAACGCTAAATAATAGCAGTGTTTTGCAGTTTTATAACAAAACTTATATTGGCCAAGATAAATAAAATATGTATCCAGTAAAGATATAGAGTTTTATTTTCTTCATAGGCTAATTTAACAGTTGATTAGTTTCTGTTTAGAGCATAGTGACAATAGATGATATAAAAAATTAATTGAAGATAAAATGTTGACAGTAAATTCCAGGATATATTTGATAGGTGTTCAAGAACTATTGATATAACCATGTGAAAAATACTAAACTTTATGTTTCTACTGGAGGAATATTTGATATATTTTAATCAAAAAGTTTGCTATAACAACTGCAGAACACTGGTCTTTTCTCGCATTCCCTACAGTCACACCTTAAATATTCCCTGTATCAATTTACTGCTGAAGAAAGTGATATGTTGTTGGCATTCATTTTCCAAACCTTTGGACCAGGTCTTAGTAACACTAATGCACTAAGCGCATTAACACAAACTACGCATTTCTATAGAGATGTAGGGAAACATCTAAATTTGTCTATAATTTTAATCTTTATGACCTACTGAACTTAACAAACCATCTTTGTGATTACATAGAATCGTGATGTACAGTACAACACGTAGAAAATAAAAGGCTGTTTTTTACAAGGGGAGACGGCTTGAAAATGTTATTATACTCGTACCTTTAGCTTATAAAATATTTATACGGACCCCACATCGAATTCCAGGGGGTCAGGGAGCCCCAAACCCACCCTTTCTACACTCTTGCTATGTGTCATGTAAAACACTGACTAAATATCCTATTTTAACAAAAATAGGGTATGTTTTGAATTTTAAAAATAATGGTCATGTATAAATTGTATATATATATATATATATATATAAATCTTTTTTTCTCTCTGAAAAATAAGTATACAATGCTACCCATTATGTAAAACACTTGTATGATATACATTAAAAGAATTGTTGAACAATCTTTTAGAAACATTACATTTCAAAAATAGTTGTTAGTAAGCTAATCTAAAGCGTGCTACATGGGCAGGTAGAAATACCTCGTCGCCTTTTTGGAGTAAAAAAAATATTTCACCTCTTCTCTTTACTTATCTTCCTTCCTCTGTGTTCTAACAGATTAGTGAAAGAGGAAGGACGAAAGACTTGTCACTCAAGGCCGGTATGATTCATTCTCCACTAAAAGCGAAGGCTTTGCTGCTCTTTTGGTTTATATTTCACAAAAGACCACTGGCTTGATACACAACTAAACATCTTTCAAATTCAGACAGTGATTGAGTTGTTTAAAATAAATGGTAACATTACTATTTCAAGTTGTTATTAATACTGCTCTTGTATATTAAATCGTGATCTACATTCCTGTGCATAAAATAATTATGTACTCATAACTTTTTTTTAGCGTAATATTATTTTTTTAGCGTTGTAACTAAATATTGCATTTTTTAGGTTAATTTTTTACAACCATAAGCTACCTGTTATGGATTATTTAAATATCCACTAATTAATACGCTAATGTGTTAGGGAAAATAAAATTTTAATTTCAAAGGAATTGTACCCGCACTAACGTGAATATTTAGTGTAAATCGACCAGTCTTGACAAAATCCCCTATATACACAAGACCGGGATTCAAACCCTTACCTCCACGTAATTGGCAACCAATTATATTTTTATTGACGCCTTATATCATGCATTCATTCATTTGGGTAAATCCCAGCTGGACAGTAGCTTGAACTCTTTTCATATTTTGCTTAAACAACTTATAAAACCATGACTAGAAAAATAAAAGCCCTCTCCAGGGGGCACGCGAACAAAATCTTCTCTCTCATCTAATCTAATTTACAAGTGATGCTTAGGTCAGGGTTGGAATTCAAGTCGTGTGCTCTGAGCTATTTTTCCTCCGATTATTTTTCACTCTTCCTTCATACAAATGAGGGTTTACCTCTGTTTGATAATTTCCACTTTCTTCCCCTTTAGTATGATTATTGTATTATTAGGGAATTCTATCATTATTTAAATGCAAAACTAGTAGCATCTATCGACGTTTCATGACACTCCCCACCCCTCCAGATCAGATTTTTTTTTTAATTTCCTTCTGTTTGTTGTACCTTGGAGTATAGCCTAACATATTTTAATGATTAGACTAAAACTAGTATCTAGGGTTTTCATAAGGTTGTCTCAAGGGGTTTTTGGAATTTTCTATCCAACCCTAAAATTAAGGGCAGTTCACTGAAGGACAGAAAGAGAAAAAATCAGTTTTCTCAAAATCGGCTCTAACGGTTTTAATTAAATTTAATTTATAAGCATTGATCAATATTATAAACAAAATGACTATTATCTTTTTTTCACTAAAATGACTTTAAGTGTTCCTATCTAATGCGTAAATTCTCTTCTTTTTTTATCTTATCTCCAAAACTGTTTGAGATATGAAATTACTTATCACAGCATATATGTAGATATATTTATAATACAAATATTTTATTTGAAACATATTATTATAAAATCAATAATTTTCAAGCTAAACGCAAATATATATGTTTTTAAACTTTTCGAGCACTAAAGTTAAAGTATTGTGACTATCAAAAAATCTAACCCGAGATGTTGATGGATGTTGACGTTTCCTGACCTCTTGATCCTTAAAAAGTTGTTTTTGCAATCCCGTCTGTCTGTGTGTCTGTTTAACCTTAAAATTAAGAGTAGTTTAATAAAAGGCTAAAATAGAAAAAATCTATTTCCTAAAAATCATCTCTAACGATTTTGATTAATATTCTTATCTAAGCGTTAAAATTTTGTGAGATTTATTTGTACAGACACACTGCTGATGTTTTAACGCAATATATATTTAATTCCATTCAGTAAGTAGATAAGTAGGTCTCTCAAAAAGTTTATGTTCTATTTTCTTTAACCTCTTAGGGGAAATATTTGTACAACAATATATTTATCATATTAGACTCAATAGTCAATATTTATCTTTTTCACTAGTATAAATTATAAATGAGGAATTTAATAAAATATGAGATAACCATAATATGTACAACCCCTAATAAAATGTTGAAAATGTTAACCGGAAGGCGAAATTTTAATGCGAAGTGTTGACCCTTGTGGAACCAATTTAGATATCTTATGGTTGGTCCAAATATACTATTGAGAACTTTAATTCTCTAAAATCAAAATTACAAAATTTAAATCTGTGAGTCAAAAAATATTTAACGTAGGTAGAACGCAATTTGTGCTCTGGTTTACAAGTGTATATGAGTTTATTTAACATATTTTACTAATTTTGAGTAGATATCTCCATTTATTTATTTTTTAAATAGAGAGAACATGTCAGTGCGAATCTCCGTACAATTTTTTTTATTGGGTGGTGAGCACTTAGCCGCAATTTCACTTTTTTACCTCTTTGCTTATCTTCTTTACCTAAAGGTTAATCTATTTTCACGCACAAAATTACAATATCCAAAATATTTGATTATAGTGTGATAAAACTGATAAACTAGTTGAATAAAAATATTATAGTTTCCCTAATAATTATAATAATAAAACTAATAATGGACACACATACACACACAAAAATACATTATTTGTATGGATGTTAATATTTTAAACACCTGTATGTTTTGACAATGCCCCAAAAAAATTCACTTCCAGCAGCTACTATTTATTGTCAACCTCAACTTACCTTTGTGAAAACAACAATAAACTAAAAGAGTGTATGCTCGTAAAAGAGGGTGGTAAAGATTATATATTTCCTTTCCCTACTTTCCTTCCTTGGGGAGGGTCGAGTTGGCTACTTCAATATGAAAAATAACGTTGTTGATAACTTAATAATACAACCCAATAAAACAATCCCACATTTTCTTAAACTCTATTGCTGTGACCTTATCAAAATATAACTTTATTTGATAGAAGAACGAAAGATCTAGGTGTCTAGCCTATTATTTTAATCTCAGAAGTACAATTTATTTTATAAAGGGTCATATAAATTATTGAAAATTTTTAAACTTAAAATTTAATTATTTTTTTTAATTGGCTAGAGAACTGTTTATAATTTTCGTCAACATTTTGTTGAAAACCATATTCAAAAATATCCAATACGTCTTAAATAAAGCGGGATTTCTAAACGGCTGCAACGACTCTCACTTCTAACCCCATGTAGCACCGTTAAGCGAATTATTTCCCAAAAACAGGTATACCGTCTTATTTGTAATGTCAAATACATCCCAGCTATCCGTTTTAAACAAAATTGTTTATTAAAAATTTCAAACTATTAAAAAAATATAATCAATAAACAACCCTTATTTTAAGGTCCAGAATTAAAATTTTAAAAATTGTTTCAAGTCAATATCATATAATACCTAAATATTACATTTGAACAAATATCTATCATACTTTTCGCACATAGAAATACACATTAAATATCAATATTCACCATAATATTGAGGTTGAATTTTTAACGATTACAATATTTTATCTTTATATGAGAAAGTAAAAAATATATATATTCAAAATGAACAAAGCGTTTTATAAACAAAATAATATATCATAATATTTTTATCTTAAGACTTGCACACAAGCGATTATAATACAGTTAATATTAGCAGCATTAACATTATTATTATCCACGCCAGTGAGCACATGGTCAAGGTCATTAAGTCTGGTTTTATGGTGACGGGGACGTCGGGGTTCTACTCCCGGCTGAACTTACTAAGGGTAGTTTTTTCATAATGGTTTCCCACCACCAACCCCCACGCAATTGTAGGTTTATTTCCTCTACATTCTATCTCTATCATTCTTACAACAATAGCTTGATTAGTAGCCTACTTATTGTATAACCAAATAGATAGTGAAAATCAGGTGAGTAAAACATTTAAAAAATCTCACTTTTTTTATGTCTTGTAGGGAATAATTTCTACTGGTGGTTCCTTTATAAACAGGTGTAGAGGTTTTATTTACGTACTTTTTAAAAATTGGATACAATTTGACAAAATTTAGTCTAAAATTATGTTAGCAACCGGCCATTATTATTTTACAACTGATTCTCTTCTTTTAACACAACCTTTCATAACATGGAACCTTGTAATAACTAGTAATGTTACAATTTTGTGTACAATTACAAACTTTTAGTAGCTACGAAATAATATTTTTCGTAAGTTGGTGCATTGAAAGAATAGGTGGGGGAAGGGCTGTAATCCTACCTACATAAGATGCAAACGCCATATCTGAAAGCTGTTCTTTAATTTAAGCTGAACTTTCCTCTAGTTGATTCCTCAAATAAGATCTTGCGGGTGGTAGCAAACATTTTGCCTCCTCTTCTAGGTTTCCACTTACTCGGATCATTTCAAGAAACGTCTTTTATTTCCCAGTACTATATTGAATGTAAGGAAATAAAGGCATTTGAAATGTCAACAGAGCTATTTTACAATCGTAAATTTTACAAGTTACATCTTAAAGGTGAATATTAAAATAATTACTGTTATTTTATTGATTACATATATAGTTAAAACTCTATTAAAAGTAAATATATTAAAACATTAAAGTTTTATAATTATGTGAGCCCTACTCTAGAGGGGATCCAATAAATTCTAGGGTTGGTGCAAACCCCGAGTAAATCCCACCCCTTTCTACGCCCTTGGTGATGTGTAGTAAGATTTTAATTTTAATTCAGGAGCAAATAAAATATTTCCAAATTAAAATTCAGTAACGATAAAAAATATATACTTTTTAATGCTAGTTTTGTAATTATCGAGCAGGCAAGATATTTATTTTATTTTTCAAAAATGATATTTTATTTGTGGACTGTACTAATAAAACACTTTTGAGCAAAAATATCAATTGTGATGTGATCTTTAGTAGTGTTATAATCCAATCCAGTGATGACACAGCAAGGAATCATGGCGTTTGTGTGATATCGGTATAGTCGACCACCCCACCACCTGTAGGTTCGGAGAATTTCACACCTGACTGGAACTGCATGAGGATAACAAGGTATGTGGTAACGGCTCCAACCATCTGTAGCAGCGAGAAAACAATACTTTCCTTTTTATCTATTAATTATCTAAAATATAATTTCAAGCCTATGGCTATTAGACACTCATTAGTTTAATTAATATCAGGAAGGTACATTTTAAGAATATGTACCAGTATCTACCGGTATATATCCGGAGTTATAAAGAGAAGCAAGAATGTGTAAAACATTTTAGTGCACCCGATCCGAGCACGAACATTGAAATCCAGAACTAGTATTTCATTTTGTTTTTATTATTTACTTTACTTTTATTTACATCCATATATATTTCCTGCCTGTGGACTGGGTCAGTTTATTATCCAAGCAATACATTTTTCACTAAAGGCTTGCTAGGCCTGTAGTAACTTCATTCACCAGTAATAAATGCTTCGGCCATGTCGAGAATCGAATATGGAACCCTTAACTCAGTAGACAAATACGCTACCGACTGAGCTAAGGTGTCTGATGTATTATTCACTACATGACCTTATCTAAGTCAAAGTCTTATAATGCCCCATACATACGGGTAAAGTTTTCGTACATAATTCAGTAATGAGTTCAAAACAAATAAGCTATTAGAGTTAGATCGAACAATTATCATGGTGATTATTGTCCAAAACCAGTAAACATCATAGAATATTGTGCGTGATTTGGTAGTAGTGAAGGTAATAGTTGCCAACGATATTTATTTACAAACGTTTATTTAGTAAAGATAAACATAGTCTTAAATTAACAAATTGTACCGTGAGTTCCGTGGCTTTTAAACAAAAGTAAAACAAAAGATATGTTTTAAAAACATGTTTGGTATAATTGATTTTAAATAAATTTATTATACAGATGTATTCACAATTTTAAAAATATACAGGTTTGTTTCAAAATAAACACTAACCTTTATGTATATATATTGTTTTTAAAACACATATAGTTTGTTATATATATATATATATATATATATATATATATATAAAGGTTAGTAAAACAACAACAACATATATAGTTTGTTTATATATATATATATATTTATATATATATATATATATACATAAAGGTTAGTAAAACAAACTATATGCGTTTTTAAAACAATATATATATATATTTATACATAAAGGTTATTGTTTATTTGGAAATAAAACTGTATATTTTTAAAATTGTGAATACATCTGTATAATAAATTTAATTAAAATCAATTATATTAAACATGTTTTTAAAATATATCTATTTTGTTTTACTTTTGTTTAAAAGCCAAGGAAATCACGGTTCAATTTTTATATATATAATATATTTTCTGAAAATAATGAACCCTTTATTAGTAGTTTTAAATATTCTCAAAATTATAATGAACATAATGGATGCGTGAATGTGTACTGCTTTTTTGTGATTGTTATTATTATTTTAATATGTTTATCTACTAATTTCAGTACGGAAACATTGCCTGTGTACTACATGGCGAATAATAATTTCACTTTTCTCTACTAGAATGCGTTGCCGTTGAACCCAGCACACTGGTTCAGTGATTGATTTATAAATGTTTTTGTCAGTAAGTTTTGTTTATCGCAGAGCCTTCCTAGAGCATCAATTGACAACCTAATTCCCTTTGTCTCTTATAGACAGTCCCTTCCGTAAAACTAACGGATGTCTGGTTCTAATCTCGGATGGATAAATTAAGGAAAGCTCCGAGTTTATAATAGTCAAAAACCAAGAAATTATGAAATCATGGGTGTGTTAATAGACGGATGAAACTATCAAAATACATGTTCGCACATTATTTTGTATGCATACATTTGTTTCAGTACATATTTTTAAAAGCACAGGGGTTATACAACGGCCTAATCTATAGAGTAAAGATGAAGAGGGTATTAATAAAAAATATACCCCCCATTAGTGTGGAAATATAATGGTAAAAACCGTAATGAAACCATCAACTCCCCAAGTTAATATATGAACCTTGACCCAGCCATCAGTCTATCGCTATGTGGTCACATATGAGTCACATTATACGCTTGGGATATTAGTGACTGTGGACTGGTGACAGTAAACCCTTGACCTCCTTTCAACCTGTTTGCCCTAACTAGATAACTCTAACTAAATAGCCAACTAAAGATTAAAGTTAAGTATTGTTTGTAATATAAGAATGTTTTAAACACCAAGTACTACTACCTTTTCAGGTTATACGCATATGTACTAATTACACTAATGTGCTCGGGATTAGGAAGGTTGAATTTAGAGTAAGTGTACCCACATATGCTTGGAGGACGAGTGGAAAACCATTTTTTTTTAAAAACAACCCTCAGTACACCCAACTAGGATTAGAACTCCGATCTCCCTGTCATCGGCAGTCTAGTCTAACATGACAGTGATGCCTTGGACTATGCGGCCACAAAATCCTGTGTCAGGATTATCAGAAATACTAATATTATTCCATGTTCACCGAGTAAATGAGGGTAAAATCCACTGGAAAGAATCCACTAGCTGTGAACTCAATCTGACGACTGTTCAGTTGCATGCTGAAATAATGTATCTGGAAACAGAAATAGAACATATACTATAGTAAGTATAGTATAGTATAGTATATTATAGTATAGTGGTTGACTCCACCTAACGACTGTCAGCTGCATGTTACAAAAAATCCTATCATTTACCCAAAAAGACCTTTGACATATATGACTCGAAGATGTCCTCAAATAGGACATAATCTTAAACAATGTATAATCTACACGGTGAACTTGTTTGATCACATATGTACTTTATATTTTTTACAATTAGACATACATGCTTTATTAAATAAGCTATTTTACCTCATCAAAGGAAAGGCAATATTAAAACCTACATTATGGCATCCCACACGATGACCCTTAAACTATAAAAGTTAATGGTATCCTTAAACAATTACAATAGCTTTCAGCAGGATTCTCATTGAATGGAGAAAAACTTTCCATATCCCGCTCAAAAGACAAAATGTGTGATCTGGGGTTTTCCTATAGCCCCAATGAACCGAGCTTCTAGCAGTATTTGAAACAATACTAAGTCAGAGATTACCTTCATGACTAGTTTAACTTTAGAAAATGTTCCACGGTTTGGTATGAGTGCCCATTACAAAGAGTGGAAAGGTATTTTGCTTAGGCACCAATAATTAAACTAGGGTGAAAGACTTTATCGTTAACAATGACAACTTTACTTTACATCCATCGGTTATCGTTTCCAGCCTATGGTCTGGGTCAGTTTTTACTTAAGTTATTTATTTTCCACTTCCATTTGGTTAATCCTCTCCTAGCCTTATAACCTATCTTAAGATTGGGACCGGCACAACATCCAATCCCCGGCCATTAATTTATCAATGTGAACGTGTAAACCCACATTTAATCAATTATATATTTTTCAGCCATGCCGGAAATTCAACCTGGGACCCTTAGCTCAGTAGGCAGACACGCTATCGACTAAGCTAAGGTATCGGATCCAGTTAACAATGACAACTAAGTATATTAAATACAAGTATGTGGCTCCTAAAGGCCCGTTGACACGGTATTAGTTGACTAATGCAAATACATTAATTTGGCTGCGCGAGCATAGCTTGTACCGTGTAAACAGACAAGCAAGCTACTAACAAACAAGTCCAATTGGAAGTGAAAAAGTTGGTCATCATCCAAATTTAGTAATGCAAGTAGCCAATTCTAAATGGCATCAACTAAAAAATTGGTTGTGCTGGGAACACTTATTTGTGGAGTGTTATAAAAATAATGAGTTTTTGTGGAATTTTAAGCACCGGATTTATAAAGATAAGAATGTCAATGATATTGCACTAGAGGATAATGTAAAGTGATATCAGGCGTACATATTCTCAAGAAGTGTACAAAATAAAATGTTACGTAAATATTGCACATGTGCCTTGTGAGAGATATTATTTAATATCGGTAAACAAATGTTATAATTAATTTTATCAAAACATTATTTCCTACCAATCAAAGTGGCATGTGTAATTTTTTTACATATTATTATTATTATTAGCACCGCGTCTTACTACCCGTTCGGGTTATACGCACTTTTTTTACATACAATCACAAAATATAATACAACATTGTAGTACCGTGATTAATTCTGGCAACATAATATTCGTGTTATTGGCAAGTAAGTTATGAATGGCCGGCGGCTTTCACGCGAACTCACCGGCCCGCTTTCCAATATCCATATTTGACACTTTCACCTTTCTTTATAAGTTTTAATTAATAATGTTCAACCCATACATTTCAAACACTTTGTAGTAATGCTTTGGCAACTTGAGTAGATACACAACATAATATTGTCTCATAGCAAACCAAATAGTTTATATCTAAACCAATCTACAAATAAATTAATTACTATTTTTAATTAATATTCTAGGCCTAGCTAGCTATCATTTAACAATATATTTTGTTATTAGTATATCTACATTTAAAACAGGATTGAAAAAACCTGGGTTAGGCCTATTTAAAAAAATTCCCGGCTGAGTTTGATTGTATTGGGATTTATTGACCTTACTTGAGTTTAATTTTATTTATCATTAACGCTAAGTGAGTTAAAAAATCAAGCAAAATAATATAACAATTATTTGGAATCAACTGAAACATATTTTAATCTATTAAGGAACTAAGAAATATGAAACATACTAATCACTAAATTTTTATGTTGTCTATATAGAACAATTTTTGCAAAATATATCAACTAGTTGTAATATATTGCGTTTACTGAAAAAATTTAATTTATTTTGCTGCTCATTTTTATTCTAAATTCACCCTTCCAAGCTTCTAACATATAAGCGTAAATAGTATATGCTTATTAATAACCCAAACGAGAAATGAGACGCAGTGATTTAAAAAAAATGGCTCCAATAGAGAGATCAGTTAGCATCACTTCATTTTTCAGTCATGTTTTTAAAAGCAATACTAATACAAGTGAAAAATGCATGTCGACACAACTAGCATGCTAGTAAGCTAATACTAGTAAACTTGCATTAGACCACTAACACAATGTCAACGGCCCTTAAGGTACAAACATTAATCAACTAGTATATTTCAATGCATAGCTAAAACACTTATTATTATTTTATTTTTTAAATTCTTAGTGGTGAAAACAAGTTTTACCCACCCGCCCTCGCCCTATCTACCCTCCCTCCGCCACTTACGATACCTAAATTTTCTTCTTACCTCCTCTTTAGATTCTGTGTCCAGTGACCGTTGGTTTAACTTTTGGATTAAAATACGAGTTCGGCCAGCCTAAAACAAAATTAGTATTAACATAAATAGTTTTTATGTGCTAAGTAATAGTCGGTAAAATACCTACAATTAAATCTCCTTAGATTCAATCGCTGGCAAAGCTTATGATAAATCTTTCAAATTTAAACTTATTAAAAATATATATTAAACTAACTATTAAAGAAAACAAATTGGGGAAAAATTATTTGTTTATTTAAATGTATTTGGGATATAACACCTGGATACTTGAACAAACTCAGGGCATTATTCCTATTTACATGGGTCATTTTTCAACATTATGTTCAGATAGGATTATTTAAAAGGCAGTCCTCTGCACAATATGTTGATTTAACTTCGTGATGGCGTATTTGTGTTTAGAAATATGTAAACGTAATCTGCTCTTCTCTGAATGCTATGTAAATATTTATTTCAACTAGAGAACCACCGATATTATATGAGAAAAATGATTGTGTTCAAAGCTTTACCATATATTTTTACGAATGTTATAGTTAGTTAACAGAGCTTCACTAAAAACAACATTGTTTCTGAATTTAACATCAATTCTAGGAAATGTGCCTTTTTCTTAGTCTACTTTATATATATTATATCTTGATATTATCACAAAACGCATTTTTACAGTAAACTCTTACTGACAGAGCTACATACTGTAATTGCTCAAGTTAACAGAGGTTTAAATTACTCCAGAATTTAATGACACGTCCACATTTTTTAATTACCCATCATGGTTTTAAACGTGATTTTCCCGTCCTCCCTTAATATGAATTCTGGAGTAGTTTCTTAAAACTCACCTCCATTTAGTTGTGCCCCTCAAATCACTGAGAGTATCAGTCAGCCTTTAGCATTTATTTGTGACGATATTAAATGAAAATATAATTGAAGATTGATGTCGTTTATGTTTATATGCAAGTATATCAGATGGTTTATTGGGGTTAGTGATGAATGATGGAGGAATTATTTAGGGGGCTCGATCCCCCAAACCACTACTTCACACTAAATTATTACTAATTATGTATTTTGTACTCCTCAATGCCTAAGCCAGTAGCTTGTTAGGGTTAAAAATACAGTTCATTACACCTTCAATCATATTTTTGTTTCAAAAAGGAACTTGATATTTTAAAAATGTCTTGCCATCTCGTGATGATAGAATTTCCTACGAGCCACCCTCACCTTCACATTTACACACTAAATATTACCCTGATACGGCCCTGAGGAGAGATAAAGTTCTCATACCTATAGCTTTTACGGTTTTACCTTAAATAACAAGATGGCTGTCAGATTACACACACGTGGTTTAGTAACATTAAGTAAACACATACGGGTAGGTTTTCTGAACTTAATTCAGTAGATAAACATTATAGTACTTCTCATGAAATAACCAGAGAAGGAATTAATACGAAATGTACGACTGGAATTCACAAAGTAATTGTTTTCATCCTTGTTGTTTGAGTTAATGTGACCTACAAAAATAGAATTACTTTTGGGAAATAGTTTGGGTATGATTATAAAATGTTGATGTATATTTTAAGACAATCCGTATCAATCTTTAAGTTATGAAAATAAATTTTAACTATATTAAATTAAGCCTTCGTTGATTTCGGTGGTTTTGGGGTAAATTTCTCCCCTCAGAATCTTATGATCGTGGGTTAAAACCCAGCCGGGGTCTAAGGATTTTTCTTGAGTGGTCAAAATCCGTTGCACAACTTCCTTCAGATGAGATTAACTCCATCAATCCCATGTCGATTGAGGGATGTAAATTAACTCTGGAAGATATGTGAAAATACCTTTTCTGGAAAAATTGGTAGGCCCTTTATTTATTTCTTGCTCATAGAAATTCTCATGTGCTGATATAATAAGTCACTTCATAAAGTGGACATTAAATACCTCAAATAGATTAAAATAAATTAAAACTTCTTTTCTCCAGCATTAATATTTCGCGTTTCGTGTTACGCACAATTTGATAATAACTACTTTTTTTTATAATAGTAACCATGACAGTTGGTCGTTCACACAGTAAAAGCTTACTTTCACTTAATTAAGTACAGAAACATTGTCTATATGTACGGGACATATAATTGAAAGAATTTTCACAATGGCTCCTACGTTCATATTTAAGTATGAGGCTGTGATTCTATTTTCCTTAAAAATAAATTTAGGTAATATATATGGATGATGTAAGATGTATACATTTATTTCAAATCAAAAGGTTTAAAGCCTGTTAGTGACAGAGTGATCATAGCAATATTATTCAACCTCGATAAACCTAACGTTAAAATTGTAGACGCGAGAAGGCTAAGATTTGCTAGGTTTGGCTAACTCTTAATTAATCATAATGTATAACTAAATCTCAAGTTTTAGTGTATTCTAGATTTTTAAGCTACACCTATTGTATCTCATCGGTTTATGCAAACATGTTTTTAATTATGTTTTTTAATGCATCAGGTTTGGGATTTTTGCGCATCTGGGGAGTGGGCTCCTCTACAATTGATCCTAGTTTCAGATTTCTAGCTCATAGAGAAGTAAACAAATCTTCTGATAGGTTATACATTCATATAACATTAATGAGATATATATCTATACATATAATAAAACACTAAATATTCCTATACGTTCGATTTGTCTGTCTGTTTACAGTCAACTTTAGAATTAATCGGATATATATGGGACTTCCTTTGGTGTACTCCTGATATTTAAGAATAAAGGGTACCTAAGCTATATACCATCTTGGTATCTCATCAGTAAGAGAGGCAGTGACGAATAAACTGGCTGTTAAGTGATACATTTATGTCTTAAATTTGTAAAAATTCACTTTTAAAATATAGCTTTCCTTTGCAAGTCTCTTTGACAACGAGGGGTTTGAAAATATCAACAGACCAATTATAAATCTCCTTGGAAATTAGTGTTTAGGAGGTATGGTTTCAGTCATTTTATATATTCACATTAGAAGGTAAATATCGTTTCTGTCGCAAATAAAAATTACACGTAAGTAACCTGTCACCTCTCTTTTGATATTTGATTTACATATAGGTATGGCCAGGTTTATATGCTTGCGTAGCGCTAAACTAATAGTATACAATGCATAACGTACAGTGTACAATTCATCATTTAAATCAAACGATTTATAATGAAGTGTAGTGACTAAAGTCTAATAGTAAATAATATACGTAGTCATTTTTTCAGTTATTTTATGGTTTTGCGTGTAATTTGTATGTATCTAGTTTATTTATTTGATAATAAATCCAAACTGTTTATTTTTATGTTCATTACAACAATACCTCCACGTAAAAGAGTCGTTCTTAGCGTTCTTACATTTGTGTCTTAAATTTATGTATGATTTAATTAATATTATTCTGTTTCTTGTGAATTTGTGTTATTTAGTTTTGTTTATTGGTACTAAAACAGTATCAAAATGGTATTTAGTGCAATTGTGCTCTTACTAAAGAGTGATTCTTTCGATTTACTTAATTTTGTTTGTTAGATAGTAAATCTATTCATATAATAAAACTCTAAGGTTTGTCTGTGCGTTATAATTTTTTGTAGAGTTTTCCTTTTTTCACTGGATATTATAAACGATAGGCACACCAAATAATTTATTTTTAGAATATTGTTTGTTGCCAATAAACTCAAAAAGGGCCTGTCGGATCTCTACTGGACTTCTTCTGTTGTACTCCTTATTCTACAGAAAATCGTGGTTGGCTTTCTACCATACCGCTGTATCATCTGCGAGCGAAGTAGTCTTGAAAGATCCGTATAAATAGTGAACATTCATCACGGTAGGTATTAAGGGTACATAAGACGGCTAGTGATATAGCAGGGGTGTGAAGGAGGAGGGGATGGGGTGAGTCCGCGTTTCTTCGTGAATAATCTTTCTTACATAAAACACTGCTCTCGACAAAGTTTCATTCTTTTCCAGCTTGGAAGTGATCGAATGTGTTAATATATTGTTTAATGCAATCTGTTTTTAATACATTACTTGCTTTTTTTTTTATCTTGATGTACTTCCAAAAACGTCAATAAATACTGATATCATTGACTCTATGCTAGTATTTATGTTTTTGTTCTGTATCCTGTCTAGTGTGTTAATAAACTGTTAATTTATTTTCTGAGTGTATTTTCCAGCATTTATAGAAATTATCCAGCTGTGTTTTATCATAATGTATTTTGCAGTGTCCATAATGCATACAATTGTTTTCAATAAGAGTCTACAATCCAACGTGTCAATACTACAAGCATGATAATATATGTTCTGGTTTGTTTAAGATTGTGCTCTTCCCAACGGCAATAAATGATCCATCTGCTTTCTATTGAGTGTTATTCTCAATTTTCGTCACGAAAATATATAATTGTTTTCAGTAAGTTTACTCTTTTATACATCGATATAGGATATCACCTTTGTTTATGGCGTAGTGTACTTTCTGACGCGTCATTCAGGGCTGCCCTAAGGAGTGTGTAAACGGTGCGGCCGCACAGGGCCCCTCCTCCCCCCCTCCAGAATTTGAGGAACCCTACGCTTACTTAGGTGACAGAGAGGAAAACATGATGAGCTGGGAAACTATTGCTTGCACGCCCGTATAGTCGGTTCCCTGTAAAGGCGATCGAGCAAATATTGTTGGAGTGTAAAAACAGATAAAACTTAATTACGTGGTTTGATGTAGTGAACGAGCGAAGTGAGTTCTCCCTTTTTAACTACCCCGATTTGCATGTTCTGTCTATGATGGATTATCACATAACTTCTGAATGCATTAACCTATTTTATTCAAACTTTACATTGTTGTTCCTGGTAATTTCATACAGATCAAATTCGTCGGGGAATAAAATGGCACCAAGTGTTTATGTTTTAAAACATGGCATCTAGCATTAATTATTACATATATTTATCTTTTATGGAACTTCCTGAAATCTTATGCGGCTAAATGTTGATTTATATATGAAAACTACTGTAATGACATTAAACAAAAATTACGTTTTTTTAGGGGGGTTTGAGGTAGATAACTGGGGGACCCGCAAACGAAATTTGCCCATGGCCCCACGTCTACTAAGGGTGGCCCTGGTGTTGTGAATTATAAACTTGTTTTATATTAGGGTGTACTCTATCCCACTTGAAAAAAAGTATATTTTTATTCTACGAGAGTGTACGTTCCAGTGTATTAAGAAGTTGTCCACTTATTTCTATTTCAATTTACTTTCTAAGATGTTAATAATGTATCACCTTTTTTTAAGTTAGCCCCCCTCATAAGATTTATTTTCCACTCCCCTTTTCCAAGTCATCTAACACCTTAATAAAGGTTATAAGAAATTATTAATTGTCCTAAATAATTACTAATTTAGTAATAACACCTTAAAAGGACTGTTTTAGCTTCGGTTTTGTGTTGTGAATGTCATCATTCAGTCAGCTTGATAGTATGAACTAAAAAAATTGCTAAATTTAAAACCAATTTAAATAATACTATAGCTTAGTTATAATGTACTATACTTTATGATTAACATATTCAACTATATAAATTGTTAATAATCAGGACATAAGTTAATTGAATACAATTACTTGCATCAACTGTATAGTCATTTAAAGTTCCCTTTCGTGGGCCTCTTTATACCTTTGGGCCCTGTGGGGCTGGGTGTAACGCCCCTGTTAGAAGCTGTCCATTGTGTTGGAGATTCAAACGAATGGTTGTATCACCTCTTGTGGGTTCACACTGTGTTGTTGGTGCGAGTGAATGATTATATCACCTCATGGAAGAATCTTTATAGTTTAAGGGTAGTGGTTCTCACCTCTATATAGAGCACCCTGGGCCATCTTACCTCCCTGCATGATGAAGTAGCGACTGATGCGAGGATGAAAAGCCTCAGCGAGTAGAAGATGACCCAGGAGAACAGAAAGCCGATGAATCCAAAGTCCGTCTGGCTAGCGAGCAGCATACCCAGACTGAAATACAGGTTGACTGTGAGACTGACGAGACAGGACGCCGTGTCCAGGAGCAACTGCTCGCTGAAAGTTCCCGCCACGAGTGCCACTGTCTCGCTCAGTTCTTCGTGGAGGTGACGCAACGTCTCCAGACTCTTCAGGCGTCGGTTGGCGAGGTTCATCAGGGTCCTGTGGGGTAGTGTGAACAACACCATCAACTCTCTCACACATTCCTCTGTCTAGAGCAGTGGTTTTCAACCGCTTTTTGGTTGCCTACCCCTTGATTCGTAAACACCTTTCTGATGTAGCGTTTAAATTTATATTTTTTTATTAAATGAAATCTTGTATTTCTAGTCGTTCTAGTGTTTTTTAAAAAAACAATTTTCATATCTAAGGAAAATTGTGTGTATATGACCTTTTTATAAGCAAAATAAAACTAGAGTGGGATCAGGGAAGAGCAGTTTAGGAAATACAAACTATTTTTACTGTCGAGATTTAAAACATTTTACTAAATTTTTAGTAGTATGGCCTGGAGAGGACAAATGAGGGATTACTTGAAAGAATAAGTAGCAACTCTGATTTAGAAAACTGAGATTAATGGCCACAAGACTCATTGTTCTGACCCCCTGAAACCCTCTACAGGCAGAATTTGGCACAATCTTCGCCAACAGACTGTGGACATTCAATACGTATGGTTCGAAGGCGGGATAATGCCATGGATATTTTTTATGAGTAATATTACGTAGGTATTGATTTATCAAAAGTGACAGCTGAAGATCACATGACTTGCCATATGACTACATGAAAATATTTTAAGTAGCTTTTGAAGCTTTCAAATACGGCCTTTATTATTTAGGGCTTCCGGTTTCGATTCCTGGCGGGCGTGAAAACGTATCATTAAGTAAAATGTGAATTTCCCCTTTCACAATGATAAATTAATGGTTGGAGGCTGGGTGTTGTTTCTGTTATTGGGTTTGACTTATAGGTCATATGCTTATAAAATCAGTCGGTCCGAAAATTGCACGTTAAATACTCCAAATAATTAAATAATAAAACATACGGTCTTTCCTACCAGAATTCTACTAGAGTTAAGATACATTCTACACACCGGGCTACAACACAAATTAAAAACATTGTTTAGAATACAAAATTAATATTGTAAATAAAATACATAGCTAACGAGAGCCTTTTTTTTTCAAAGAACAATAATTTTTATAACAAATTAAAACTAGGTTCACTTTGAGCAAAAAAGCCAGCAACATTAAATTATTTTGTTTAACCCTAACCCAATTTGCCATGTACCTCCATAGCTATGCTTACTGTTCTAGGGTTCACAACCAAATATATATTTGGTTTGCAAGCACAATGATCTGACAATGAATGTCCAAGTCTATGTAAGCTCTGATTCTACATACTGGGTTAAAGGTTACTGGTTCGATTCATATCAGAACTGAAAAATATATCACTAATAAAACTGGGGATTCACATTTGACTGTAATGAATTAATAGCCACAGTGCTAAATTAATGGCCGTGGGACTATTTGTAGTGACTTTTCAATACCTATACTTAAACTGTCTTACTAATAGAGATAACTGAGAGCTATGAAAAGTTACCAGCTCTACTTTCATGTATCCATTCGCCGAACCATTTGCTCTGTAAACCATGTGTTGAGGTGCTGTCACTTTTGGCAGTCAAAAACTTACACAACACAAAATTTGTATATTTTTTTTCTTCTTTTAAGCATGTTTACATTATTTAAATACCAACTTAAGAAAATATACATTTTGATGTATCTTTTTCGTCCAAGTGACATCTATAGTCCACTTAAAATGATTTACTAACAAGAGCTTTTAAATATGGTGAACCGGATGAAACGAGGGCGTTTTATGACACCATATAAACCATATTCGGTTGTATACGTGCGCATGTAATTTTACAGAATAGAAACGTTTTATATTAAAAATGATATTTTGTATGGCTCTTTCTTGAAGTTATTTTGAATATACATTTAATTATTATATAATTTATGGTGGCCAATTATATTAAGACACAAGTGCTAATATAATACTTTTTAATTTATTATTTCATGCACTATAATATCTTGTTGCCACAATTGCGAAATAAAAATTAAAACTTTTTTTTAATTGTTCTTTAAGCTAGTTATGAAAAAACCAATTATAGTTTTATTATTATTAGCACCGCGTCTTACTACCCGTTCGGGTTATATGCACTTACGCTAATGTGTAATGGTAGGGTGATTGGGAGATAAAATTGAGGACCTACAGTTTAACGTGGAATTCCGAACCACGGTGGAGGCCTGGCATTCCCCACATTCACAAGATGTCTTGTCAGAGGTGAAGGAAGGGTTTGGTAATCGGATAAATATTTGCCGGGACCGAGGATTGGACCCCGGCCGCCAGCATAGAAGTCTGACACCTTACCCCTAGACCACCAGGTCACCATATAGTTTAATCCTTAGTAAAGTATTATTAGAAACTTTTGATAAATCCTTTGATTAACTACATAGTCTTACGAAGCAAATAAAACTTGTGTCTTCAAAGGCATTTGTAACTTTAAATCAATGTTTGCAATGAAATATATTCATGTGAGTGTTCCGAAAGGCTATTCGCAAGGAAATCCAAGTAAGTTAGTTTTCAAGTTGTGTGCTACCCACTTCGGTGGCCGCATGGTCTAAGGCGCTACTCTCGCAGTAGACTAGACTGCCGAGGACGGGGAGATCAAGGTTTGAATCTTGGTCAATTGTACTGGGGATGGTTTAACAAAATGGTTTTACACGCTTTCTTCATAAATAAATAATTATAATCTTCTTCATCCCTGAAACCATTATCGTAGGTAATTATTAGATAAGAGTATAACCCGACGTGGCGCTTAAAACAAAAGTCGGGTGCTGATCTAATACCTTGGTTTAGAGAGTGCACGTTGAATACTCCAGTTTTAAAAAAAAACTATCATTGTTTTAATAGATACATTTATTTTGATAAATTAAATTATTGGACTTGGTTAGGTAAAATGTGTGTTTGTGTCTAAGAAATAACTATAAAACATATATTTTTGGCTAAAGATGATAACAAATTTACTCAAATTTAAGCTTTATAATACAAGTTTTAAAATGATAGAACGGCTGGTGGAGATAGGGAGCGGAACTTTCATGGAGAACAGCAATGAGAAGTCAAAAGGGATTTTTTTAAATGAAGAGCCACTAAAATTAAAATTTAAATCCAGAAGTTGGAAAACATAGAGCAGTTGAAGTATTATGGAAGACTGCTGATAAAGGATGCCTATTTCACCAAAGAAATTAGGTCGAGGATCGTAATGACCAAGGAAGTTTCCATCAAGAATAGGTTAATATTGACCAGCAAGTTGAGTTTGGAACTGAGGAAGAAACTGATGAAATGCTACATTTGGAGCAGAAATTACTTGCACTTTTAAGAAAATGGAAATGAAATACATGGAGAAGAGTGTGACAAATGGAGAATTTTAAGAGTGGGTGAGAATAAAACCAATTTGGATGTGATTCTTCGGTGAAAGCAAACTGGATCGGACACATTCTTAGAAGAAAATGTATATTGCACGATATCATAGAGGAAAATGTTGAGGGAAAGAGTAGCTTAGGAAGAAGGAGGATTCAAATATTGGATGACTTGAAGGAAATAAGAAATTTCTGGGAGCTTAAAGAGGACATGAAGGACAGGGTTCTTTGGCGGTCTAAGTTCACTGACAAAAGTAATGGACCTGTCTAAAGATAAAACACTAATAATAATAGTCTTTAAAGAGTTGCCTCTGAACACAATATGGCCGCTATAAATAGCCAGATCAAACACATATTATACCAACGGTATATTTTGGTTGAGGGAAATACACTTTCTAGGTTGTGGGAAATACATTTCCCGGACTAAGGGAAATAAATTTCCTAGACTGAGAGAAATACTTTTCCTTAACTGAGAGAAATAAATTTCCTGGACTGAGGGAAATACATTTCCTAGAATGAGAGAAATAAATTTCTTGTAATAAGGGAAATACGTTTTTCTGACAGAGTAATACACTTCCTGGACTGAGAGAAACTTTATTGATTATTGGACTGTTTATATAGTTAATTCACCTTTAAATCAACAAAAGTTACCATAAAATATTCCATTCACGGTAGGAATTACTCTCTGAAAGGTCTTTTTCCTACCAATATCCTATTATATAGTAGATTTATGGTAGGGAAAAGGGCCTTTCAGAAGTCAATTCCTACGGTGAATGGAATATAGCTCACATTTTAAAGGCCACGTATTCAATTTATCTCAAATATTTTATTTAATATTACATATGTATCTGTATATTATAATGAATGATAAAACTCTACAGTGATATTTTGTAGTTGGGTAGTCATTATGATCAAGCGCAAATTTAAGGTGGGCAAAGGGGCACGTTCCCTCCTTGGGTAGAATACTTGATATATTTTTAGGATAAATGAGGGGTGGGAAGCGATAGGGGAGGTGTTAAGGGTTGGCAGTGGGTACTGGTCAAGACAATTAGCAAGGACGCGTGTCCTACCAACCTATCAACTCACGCAAATATTTCTCCATTCAATATATTTGTGCTCCACCACATCCTTTTACAATTTCTAAATTCTTGCTTGATTTGGATGTTATGAGTAAAATAATTATAAGAGTACGCCTTGTGAAATGTCAGTGTATCTATACATGAGGTTTTAAGTAAATTAAAGTTAATGCTAGGGTAGTTTTATTTCCCTCTCCTACTCCAGGTTTATGGTGATACTCAACTCAAATAGAGCGAATGGTTTGAAAAGATGGTTGGACTCGTGATCTTGTTTGACAATACAAGAAAGTTGTTATAGGTGATGTGAAAAGGCGGGAATCTTTTGCCTTGTTTGCTGTTGGTAAAAAAAGAGAAAAAATGCGGGAAGGAAATAATGATGGTGATATGAAGTTTGTGAATTTATGGCAGCCGTGTTGGAGTTCAAAAATTGTGAAATGCGATGTAGTCTCTTGAAGACTCTCGCACAAATCTGTTGTGATGGAAATTTATTATGTTAATCTTGTAAATTTGTTGAAATATTGAATATATTTTTATTAAGAAATTGAGAAACCATCTTAGCTTAACTTGAATAAAATAATATACTGAGTTAAATGATGGAGCTGACACCATAAGCTCGCAGTAAAACTTTGGAATTAATTTGAAGCCTGCAAATCTAATTTACATAATATGTACTGAATATTTAAGGAATATTCGAAGCCTTAACCTCTAATTAATAGCATTTCAACTCAGGTACGTCCTAAATTTTCTCTTTGCCTGTCATTTTTTATTTTTTATAAGCGTTCATCTTAGTCAAGCTTCTTTCGATGCAATTTTGTAAATATCCTAGTTTTTATATCATGAGTTATCAATGTATATATTTATACTATAAGGCAATATAACTAAGTCATTGTGGGCTTACATCGTTTGGTTTGGATATGATCCAAAATGTCTGGTTCATTTACATATGCAAACTAGAGACCAGGAGTTTTGAATACCACTTAAAGATATTTAAATAATGATTTATACTGGGAACAAACCGGTGGTGTTGGCTAGGTTCCACCATTTCAGGACGTGTTGTATTTTAATTATGCATCCACCCCTAACTTTTAATAACTTAATGTATACATATTTTGTGTTTCAAGATTAATAATAATAAATCTATCATATAAAGGTCAACTTTGGTGGTCTTGGGGTAAAGTGCTCGCCTCACGTAGCCTCATGGCCTCAAACTGAGCCGAGGCCAGTTTATTTTCACCGAGTGAAGGGGAAGTAAGGCAGTTGGTCCTATGTCAGTTGAGGCATATAAAATATCCTTGAAAGTATGATATGAAATACTTTTTGACAAAATTTGTAGGCATGTTCTCGCTCACTTATAGAAATTAAGTTCTGAAGGCAGCGGTAAACAACCGCACATAATCCCAACTTCCCTAACACATTTACTTTCTTCGAAATGGAGCGGGCGGATGTCACTAACCAGCTTATTGATTGAGTGTGTATCTGCTCCGGATAAATGAGGAAGTAAATAATTATAGCTAGCACCGCGTCTTACTACCCGTTCGGGTTATGCTTGATCGGGGAGTTTCTCAACTATACAATGGAAACATAATTTCAAGGTTTGAGAAATAATACAATGTTCGAGAAATATAGCTGACAAGGTTCAAGAAGTATATTTGATAATGTTAAATAAATATATGTACAAATTTTGAGTTTCAAGTCCATCTCACACTAGAATATACAGGGTGTTTTTTAAACTCTCTGCCCAAACTTAAACTACAGCATCCGTGAGCAAGCAGAAAGAAACAAAGAAATCCTAGTAAATATGTATTCGTAAAAGCTATCCTGCATTAATTACAAACTGTAAGTTGAAGTTAGACACAACAACGCCGGGAGTATACAGCTGTAAGTACGTACGTGTAAAACAAGTTGCATGTTATTAGGCGGGAACATCACAGCAGGTATTCAAAACTTCCTCCACGACTTTTTCACAACAGTACCCGTAGGTTTCATTTGATGCAAGCTCGTCCTTCAGCAACGTTGCTTGCGGGTGGGAACGTATGTCCGCTTAATGACAAGAAGCTTGTTGTAAAGGTACGTATTTACAGCTGCGTACTCCCGGCGTTTTGCGTCCAACTTCAACCTTCATTTATTACTGCAAGATGATATTTTTTTACAAGGATTTTCTTTTTCTTTCTGCCCACAAATGCCGTGGTTTAAGTTTGGGTAGAGAGTTTAGAAACACCCTATATAACCTCAATCTCTCCTTCCTGCCTTTCGATCCAACATAGCCTGCATACAACCCAAAGCTTTCCTGTCTCCAACTTACACTCCGCACCGCTGTATTTAGGTCAAATATATTGCGGTAAAAGTAGCATGTATAATAAAGTGTACCGTATTTATGCTTATAGTGCTTATGGTGTCCTTTCGACTGTGATACCTGTAGTTTTATCAAATATATTTAAAATATTGTTTTAAATAAAAATTGGATATCAAGGAACTAAAGATGTGCCTAGTAGTTTTAAATTTCAAAAATATTCAAAGGGTGAAAAATTTGAGTTTATATATTTGAAACGTGAATCAATCTCTCTAAACAATTATTTCTGTAACTCTAAACAGCTGAGTTTTATAAATATTGTTTAGTGGGAATTTAATTATAATTAAATTTCAAAAATATTCAAAGGAAAAGAATTTTAATTTTTTGATTAAATTAAAATAGTAATATATATTCTAACTTGGTTAATTGAATTCCCAATTATTGTTTCTAACATCTAAATGCTACAGTTGAGAACTGGCATTGCAAAATGGATGTATAATGCTTTAACGGGTCAGCAAGTTGATTATAAATAAATGTGAATCATTCATTACCTTGGAGCCATAAATTCCTTGGCAGCCCACAGTCCTCCAACCATCACCAACCCATCCTGGTCGGATCGTTGACCCCGAGCCATCGAAAGGTCCTCAAGCTCCTCCATGTGCCTGTTGACGACGAAGAACCTGAACCGCAACTTAAGGCACACCATCGCGAACTGGGCCTCCATGGCGACACGGAAATAGTTGATACTGTAATAGGCCGTGTGTGGAATGTATATCGACATAGGTATGTGGCGACGCAGGTTGTCGTAGAGGTCGTGAGAGAATAGGGCCGCCCATATCAGAGTGGGAGCAACTACTTGGAACCATTCTAGAAGCCTCTCTCTGTAGGATCTGTCCAACCAAAGGAAAGAATAGCGTGCCGGGGTTTGGTCTAAGCTTGTCAGGATTGTTGCCATAGTTTTGGACCGTAGAAGACAGAGGATGAATATGGTGAAACCGGTAATGGAGACGACGGTCACCTCACCGAGGTCGGCGTAGACGGATGTATCGACGTCACCATCGTTGCGTCCCAGTAGCACCGGTAACATGTCGGTGTACATTTTAAAAGCAGTAGTTAGGGTAAGTATGAGGATTAAAGTACTGTATGCAGCCCAACCTCGAGAATAAGTGAACCTGCAACAAGAACTAGGAATATGAGACCTACAAAATGAATACAGCAAGGCCATAAAATAGTCTTTGAAGCTTTAACTCAATATAAAATTACTAAATTTATATATATTTAAGACGTTCAAGGCCGTTTGTAGGAGAGGGGCTGTAGGTTTTGTAGTTCAATTTCCCTCCTCTCTCTGAAAGTTGACAAATACAATAATTACTGCCTTATTTGTTGGTTTAAAAAAGTATCAAAATAAAGGTACAAGAAACTATATCTAACTGATCGTCACCCTTTTGATGTTTAAGTACATTTTTTTAAATATTATTTGATTAGGTATAGGTGTTATTTAAGCAATATAGTTGGGTAGACCAAAACAAAATATTGACAAAGTAAATATAAAGTAAGTATTAGAGATTGTGGGAGGGTGTAGTAAGGACTAAATATTTAATATTAGGGAACAGCAAAACTTTTCAACTTGAAAAAATTCAAATGGTGGTCCCAAGTACACATAGAAAATGTTTCGGCAAAGAAATAGTAATGAGATAATAGATGGGATTAAGAAGAGGTGGAGTGAGATATTCAATTTTCAACCTTCAACTTCAAGTAATTTGAAAAATTATAAATACCAACAGTGACAGTTTTAAAACAACCTACTTTGAGGTAGATGTGTGTTATAATTACTGTGATGTGTGAGTGCTTTTATTTTTGTTTACTTAGTGTGAAGTGTAGAAATGTAGGCTAAGCTTGTATATTTATCCTGACTGCTTAGTTTTTCTGTCTAAAATAACATGAATTACACTAAAGGAACCAAGCAATTTATTATACTTTCATTTTTGCTATGAAGAGCCTTTTCTATAACACAAACATTATTTTGCGGTCAATTTTGATAGTATTTTACTATATTATTATTATTGTTATTATTATTATTATTATTATTATTATTAAGAGTAGTAGTAGTAGTAGTAGTAGTAGTAGTATTTTACAAGGATTATTATTGGCTATCACCCACTTCAGTGGCCACATAGTCTAAGACGTTACTCTTGCTATTGACTAGACTGCCGATGGGGGGGAAATCGTGGTTCAATCCCGGTTGGATATACTGAGGGTAGTTTTATCTAAGTTGTTTTCCACTACACTCAAATAGAGGTACTCTTCCTCTAAATTTAACCTTTCTAATCCCTAACCCATCAGCGTAATTAGTATATAAGCTTACAACCCGAATGGGTAGTAACATGCGGTGTAAACAAAAACTGCCATCAAAAGTGAAAGTTGAAGATCACATGACTTGAAATTATAAAATATGAAAATTGTTTTAGTAGATTTCGTAACTATCCAACATATTTATTTATTTCGGAATTGGACTATGATTTATTAAGCTGTAAATTATCCGTATATGTACAAATGAAGCTTGTTTTTTCGTGACTATTTTTAAGATAGTAAATAATAAAAAATTTGTCAGCTTGTTAATTCTATTCCTTTTCTCTAAATCAATGAGTGATTATTACCTTATAACCTTTTTAGAGAATTTTTTCCCAGGAATAATAATTATCATGGAATAGCTTGCTTAAGAAAACATATCACGATTGATTAAATGGGAAATTGGATAGGTGATTCCGGTAAAATTAGTTATATCAAAGTGCGGTTTTATTAATTATTCTCTGGACAACCAATAAGTTAGAAGCATTGTTTTTAATTACTATTTTTAATATCGCTATATATGCATACCAAATAAGGCCGTGTATATAATTAAATACATACCTAATCATGTCGTTCCCTTCCCGGGTAGGCAAGAAAATGTGCATATAACTTAAAAACAACAGCTTAATACTTAATCCATCCTCACTAGCTTTCTCCATACTTCCCTATCCTTGAATACTACCTTTGCTTCAACAACATCCATGCACCACCAAGTCATTATTCTTAAAAATGTCCATGTGTTTCTTTTTCATAAATTCGTCTACAGCATTTAGCCACATCTTGCAGAGCCTACCCCTTCCTTTTGATCCACACACACTCTACATTCAATTTCTTCGTCACTAGATCCCCATTATTCCTCTCAACATTATTATAACAACGTAATATTCTTCTTTCTTATTGACTTATTGGATTCCCTTTCAAACCGAACTCTAAGGTAGACTTAAGATTACCACACTATTATGTGATGCCTATTTTGAGCTATATTACCCCATAGGCCTTAAGTTACTGGTTTCCCGTGGGGCGAGGTGGACTCTTAAGTGCTTGATGCAATATTTCGATTTTACATTATCTGTTTGTGCAGTTCTAGTCAATATAAGATATAATAAAATAAGCAGGGAAGAGTGCAAAATGTAAACTGTTTGTGAGTGTACACATCTTAATACCCGTTCAGGTTGTCGGAATATTTACACTAATCAAGCACAGATTTGGAAGGTAGAATTTAGAGAGAATGTACTCACATCATCTTTGAAAAACCATCTTCAGTACAGGTGTCCGGGATTCAAACCTTGATTTTCCCATCACCGGGAATCCAGTCCATTGCGAGAGTGATACTCTATAGTCTAGACCTTGCGACCACCAATACGATGCTAGTAACTGTTTATCGCCACAATAAGTAAATGTCCTTGAATACTGAGGTTGCATTTTTATATCCTAAATAATATTATGGTAATTAGTTAGTAGTAATTGAATTGCACTTTCTAAACTGAATATTTATGTCAACCTACGACTTACAAAATATCTTAATTTTATAAAAAGTAACACACAGCCATTAATTCATCATTGTGGAAGGGAAACCACTAATTTTACCCACAAGAAACATCTCAGTCATACCGGGAGCTAGACCCAGGTCCCTTAATTAAAGCCTTAACTCAGTAGGAAAACACGCTATAGGCAGTACTTATTATTGAAGCGTATGGCATTAATAACCGTGAGAAATATGACCTCCAGTTCGGTCGCCTGTATGCAGACTATTCGTCGCCCAGAGTAAATCATAGGAGGATGTCTGTCTACACGTACCCGCAATGAGATGATGTGATGACAATGAATATGGAGGGGTGGGTCAGTGGAAGTTTTAACCCTATATTAAACCTAACTTAACCCCTGGTGATCATTGGGATAATTCCCTTTGAGAGAAAAATACCCGAGGTACCAGCCGTGAATTGAACCTAGTACCTCTAGATTCTTAACCAGGTGCACTGACCACTAGATGATGGGACCGGATAGGCTTAAGCCCTCTGACATTATTAAAATAATACCCACATCGGTAGTCGCATGGTAAAACGCTTCATTCTATCACTAGACTGGATTGTTGCTGGTGAAGGGAATATCCGGGTTAAAATCCCTGTCGGGTTTACTGAGGGCGGTTTTCCTAAAATGGTTGCCCACTCACCCTTCGTATAAATTCAAGTATATTTCCTCTAAAATAAAATATTCCTAATCTCTGTTCCATTAGTGTAAACAATGTATGCGCGTAACCCGAAAGGGTACTACTAAGCCATGGTGAAAAAACTAAAAAGCTTATATCCCTGGATTTCCTTCCAGTGGCAGAGTTGTCCCTTCTCAAGGGTAACATTCCCGTCATCCTGTTCAAATGCAACACGGCGGAAGTGATCGACATGTTTACAAATATACCAACACCACCATCAACCACTGGTACCAACAGAGCGAAAAACAATAACTGAACTAGAACTCTCAGTATTGTTTCACTAAGCAAAATAATGACTCATCGTAATTGATCATGGCGCCATATATCTAACCAGGAAAATGATACGACATTTTGTGAGTGAATGAAAGAGAAGGTAATTTAGATGTTATAGGTGTTGACATAACTCGAACATCAAACTTTGTGACAGCTATTGGTAAACTTATCGAATAGCGTGAGCCCATGTAGCATAAATAATAAACCAGTAAACGTATATCCGATAAAATTTCTCGTGATATTTTTAAGAAGAATATAGAAATAAAAATTTTATTTTGCAATTTTTTTTTATTAAAACCATTAACGAAGAACTCGGTAGCAATTTCTTCCTCATTAAGTGTTAATAATATATAGGCTAGTAATTTGTTAATTCGTTCAGTAAATGGAATTTATATTTAACATCCAACTTGTCTGAAGGGATAATACCTCGATTCGTCAGTCCATTGATTGCTCGTTAAATGAGATTAAATTCTTACTGCACTCAATAATTAATAACAGCGTTGTTTCTCTACTATGGTATCGTGGGTGATTATGTTCTTCATGTCTTAAAAATCTCATCCATACTATCCGTTTTTAGATAAACTAAAGGAATAGATATGATGACGATATAACTGAGAGTAAATGTATTCACAGTTGGGTAGAGGGAGAGTGGTAAACCATTTAGGAAAACCACCTTCACTACACCGAGTCGGAATTCGAGCCCCGAAATTTCCGTCACTGACAAATCAAGATAGATGAGGTTGAAGTCTAAATCCGCGTATACAACCATAAGGTGCGTGCTGAAGTCACTCATAGAGATACCAACCCAGTTAGGTTTAGTGTTGGTACTTGACTAGGGATACCCAGGTTCGTTCCTTGACATATGAATCGGGGGTGGCTATTATCTAGTGTGGTATAGCATATTATGTTCAGATGAATGTTAGTTCACACTCTTTATACTCGCCCTTATCGTCCTGTGTTCATAGATAGGGTAGACTAATAAGACACTAATAAACAATAACCCCCTACTAGCTCTCACTATAATATAATAAACAAATAGTAGTTTAGGAGTCTCCTTCCTAATATACTAATTTGTTTATCAAAGTATTGTTAAAATTATTACTCTCTTAACACCATTACTGCCTGGTTTGAACATAAATTGTCTATTTTCAAGGAGCACTGAAGCTAAATTGTAATCTATTATACAAGGTATGGTTACATTTTGAAAGGGAAGATTACTCAATGTGGGCTGTGTTATGTCATGTAAGGTTAAGTCAAACACGTTAATATTACGTTAAGTTTAGTTTTATAAAGTCTATGACTGACACCTGACAAATTTTATAGCAAATCTGTCAACTGAGTTCAAGGTAGTGGGATCGATTGATGGCAAACTCGGTAAATTTCCTTTGTAACAATTATTAACTGACACTCGGGGCAGAAGGTGTATTGTCAGTTTTTAAAATCTATTAAGTCGTGTAGCTATACAATGAGCTGGTTCATATAATTGTCTTTAAATAATCCTAATTTAAAACAACTATATCGCGTCATCCCGCAGTGAGCGGCCGCCATCTGCTGGCTAAGATAGTGTCAGCTCCTGCATATAGAGGGTGTAATGTGGTCATCAAAACGAATTATAGCCACCTTAACTAACCAGGAAACGTGAAAAAAAGTCAATGAGCTACAAGAGAATAACATTATTTGTTTTATTTGTAATAAAAAAAGGATAATACATAAAAAGAATAACAAATGTAGTAATATTGTTTATAAAGTTGAAGTTCGAAGTTAAACATAATATTTTATAAGATATTTAAGATGGCAGAAGGTCCCAAATAAGAAACATTAATATAAACATAACGTCCAATAAATAATAAAACTAAAAAATAGTTTGAAGTTAAAGACTTCGATGTAAATATATTTTGCCTAGGTATAAATCGGAAGATGTTAATACAGACATATTTCAATCTTTAAAGCGAAAATAGACTAAGGTTTAACGCGAGCAATTTTATGTAAACACATCATTCCTAGAAAATTTACATGACTCTATGATGTTATTTGCCACCCTACCTTGTATTTCCCTATTTTTTTCTACTTTTGTGAACAATTTCTAATTTAATTTCGTGTGAAATCTTCGAATTTCACCAGCTGGATCCCAGCCTGACTAATGACAATGTTTACATATATTAAACTAAGTAAAAGGACGGAGGGAACAACGTAAAACATTGTTTTAAATAATTTAAATAAGGAATTTTGATTTAAGGAAAAACACTTACCTTTTATTAAGCATGTTAATTATCCTTTTAAGAAGTGTGATTGACTATTGTATTAGTTTTCACTGTTGGCCATGTTTGTTTTAACGCATGCGCAGTGCTAACAAACAAGTGAGGAGCGAGTTTTTTGTTGTAGAAGAAGAAAGGAATAAAAACGAGCGCGATTTTTAATTTTGACAGAAGGAAATAGACATTTAATTCTTTATTAAAAACATTATTCTTATTCAATTGGCTATATTTAAATACTTATATTAAACCTACATTTCATTTTTATTTTATCCCTAGTCTATAGGCAACAATTCATTTTCGTTTTTATTTATATATAGTTTGTTTTCTCTTTGGACTTGGAATAGAACATTTTTAAATTTGAAA
>CABFVX010001916.1:12500-21486 GCA_902151425.1 Timema shepardi | reverse complement strand
CATTTATTTTCTCTTTCCTAAATAAGTCAGAACTTATTTACTTCCAGAAGGGCAAACTAATACAACAAAATAATTAACATTATATTTTATGTCTAATTATTGATTTTACTGATTGTATATATATATATATATTTTTCTCTTCCTTTGGTTTCAACAATACTGTGCTATACCTTGTAAATTTAGAATTATAATTAACCGGAATTCCATAGGTAGGATTTGTATGTGGACAAAAGGGAAACAACAATAAATTCACAAAAGTGCCAACAATGGTTATTTCATACATTCATTTTTATTTGTAGCCTAAATTACATTTTTTCTTCAACAATCAATTTTTTTTATCTATATTGGTCATGGTTTTTTAAGCTTTAAATTCACCCAGAGGTCCCGAGGTTGAGAGTCGTCGTGCCACTGAGTGGATAGCCGAGGTAAAGTTTTTTTATGACTATTATTTTTCCCCTAGATACTAGGGGTGGCGCCCAACTAAAACACAAGTATATAGGTAAAGAGAATACTCAGATATCTCTTACACTGTTTGGAATTTAACCAGAGGAAATATATTATTTTTCGGTCAAAGATTATATTATATATTATTTTATCATTATCACTGTAAAAATAATTATTTATTACAACTCTAAAGTAAAGACTTTAGTACTGAGCATGGCATCCCTACTAACACTTATCAGTCACCCAACTACCTATGGCCATGATAAATGACACCATGGTGCCAATATTCAAAGCTACAGGGTAGCTAAAAGATGAGGAAATTAATATAACCCCAAAACATCACAATATTAAAGATATATATAAATATATTTCCCAGAGAACACTAATGTAAATACCATAATATCCACCAAGCTTGCCAATAACGGAGAAATGTCCCAAACGTAAGTAATGAGTTTATAAAAACTTGCCATCGTCCTGAACTAACGACCTGACAAACGGCGCACAAGAGCCGTGAGAAATACAATATGACAAAAAAGGGAAATCTTACAACCCTAACCAAGCTAGCCTGTACAATAAACAAAGTTAGAGTTAAGATTCGGCACCCCGTCTAAGCATGGCGCCCAAAGAGATAGACTACTATTAAAACCTAGACAAATTTACAATGGCCATCTCCCTTTGTACCACTTAAGGCGACGAAGGTAACCATAGTTACGTACAACAAGTCATGTTCCCAATGTAATAAAGCATAAAGAATGCAGCCAAAGCTGGCCTCCCAGAAAAATATCCATCTGCACAAGTTGCAAACGATATAACAAAAGGTGGTAAGAGCGCGACTTTAAATTGGCCGATTGGCAACGAGAAAACAAAGTTCACCCGTGACATAGATTTGGTGCCCCAAACAATCAAACCATAATAAATCGTAGCTAGGAATATATTCCGCGGCCACAGCCCAAAGGAATCCATCCTAAAATTAACAATCAAATTTAATCCACCAAAACCAATAATTTAGAAAAGATTTCCCCATTCTAAGCCTAAACGGAATTTAGAATAATGCAAATAAGTCTAAGCTTGATCCGGTGCTCTCACCTTAGTAAGTCAGTGATACAATGAGTAACCATGTAAAAGATACATCGCGATATATAGTCGACACAGATATCAGACATACCCACATAAAGAGGGAAAGAGGGAGGGAGAAAATGGATGGAAGAGGGGAGACAAGCAGCGCTTAGAAGGGATGGCGGTGACTCTAGGAGCTGCAAGAAAATCTGAGAACCATCCAGGCGGCTGAACTGGAAACTACACTGGTCAAGTTTCAGTTTCACTTTGTTTATGGGTGGGGCTTCTATCACGATCGGATCGTTGGGCGGTATCTCCATTTAGTCCGTGGGACTGAGTTGTAGGGAGAGGATGTCGCTGCACTTGTTCTCCAATGTTTATGTTCAGCAAGGCAGATGGTGAGTGTACTCCCATTTGATTGAGTTAGTTGTTCTTCTTTTTGTAACATCGTTACAGAATCTTCCATCCGCTATTCTCAGTTCTCTAATTAATATATAAATCGTGTATGATTACTTTCGATAAGCTTTTATAAATTTGGAAAGATTTTGTTCTAGTTCTGCATAGTGACAAAGCTATAAAGGCTCAGTAAGGTCTTATTATATTTGGCTAAGTGAAATTGGATTAATATAAATAAATTATAGAAGCCAGGTACTTGCAAAGTAGTAGAAGTGTTATTCGCCGTACCAATGATGACAGTAATATTACAGAGCTTTAAGAGCTAAGAATACCCACATCGATGGGAAAGTGTTATGAATGCCTGTCATATGGTCTAGTTTACTGGTGACTAGAAGGTCGTGGTTAGAATTTCCACAGAAATTACTAAGTATTGTTTTTGTTATAAATGATTTCTCACTCTCTAGACACGCAAATTTAAGTAAACTTCCTCTAAAATACTACTTTATTCACATAAATTATCATAATTGATATTTATATACAGGTTGGCGCGTGGGGACGGGCGATTTTTATAACTGTGTAATGCAACTTTAAATAATTTTAATTTCCCTACAAAAATTGTTACCTAAATGCTATAGCTATGTAATTTATCATTTACTTTACATACAAGTCATTTATTAAATATAACATCCTTGAGATAGCCACCTTCCCTTCTTATGCATTCCTACAATTGTGAACGCAAGTTCCTCTTAACTTGCTGCAACATCTCAATATAAATCCCTTCTCTCTAATCTCTAATATCTAATCTAATCACTTCAATCCCTTCGGTTCATTAATACTTTGAGGATGATGAGCAAACATCCGCGTTTTTACAAGTCCCCATATAAATAAATCATACAGCAAAAGATCTCGTGATCTCGCAGGCTAAATTATATCGCCATTCCTGGTCATGAGGCGGTTTCCAAAAAACGTTTCGTAAACCGGCGATTGAGATTATTACAGTATGAGCTGTAGCTCCATCCTGCTGAAACCATGTGGACTCCTTCCCTGGATAGTTATCTAGTTCATCGTTAAGAAACGTTTGAACCATGTTGACGTACCGTTATGTAGTTACAGTCACCACACGGTCAATGTCATCCTCAAAAAATATGGACCGATAATTCCTTGAGATGACACCGCACACCACATTGTCACTTTTTCACTGCGTAAAGGTCACCGGTGTATAAGGCGAGGATTCTTCATAGTCAGTACCAAAAGTCATGTTTGTAAACATAACCATTTAGATGAAAGTGGGCTTCATCAGACATCCAAAGATTTTCGTTACATTTAGCTAAAAAAAAATTCAGCCAAAACAACTCTCTTATTGAAATCACAGGCTTTTAATTACTGGACTCTCTGAAACTTGTACGGATATAACTTTAAATCTGAGAATAATATTCTGCCTAAAGTGCGACGAGACAAAACTAATGACACTGCATTTCACTGTGCAGAACGTTGTAGACTCCGCAGGAACAAAGCTCTAACTGCTTCAACAGTTTCTGCCTTTCGAACATTATTTCTTGGCCCTGGATGATTCTTTTTGAATACTGAACCTGTTGTTTTAAAGTCTCACATCCATGTCCTTACAGCGTGAGATTATGGAACCGGATCATGACACCGAAGTTGAAAGTGACGTCGAGATTCTCATCGCACACTTTCATAACAATCATTGTTTTTGTAAAATGCTTTTAGATGGCAAACTCTCGATGCACACCCGATCACTGGTCCATGGCAATTAAACGGTATTGACTGGGGGACATAGTGATGGCATCACAGTTCTTCAAACTTAAACTATGGCCTTCAAACTAGTTATTCAAAATCACCCGTTCCTGCGCACCACCCTGTATATACTAGCTGAAGTAACCGGTATTGCCAAGGAGAAAAGTTTGGTTTAATGATAATAATTAATTAAAATAAATATTCCATATTTTAAAACCATGAATTCGAGGTGCATATATTCATGCACGTGGGCTAGTAATTTCTAAAATTTTAGACATCTGCTTGCGGTAGATAGCCAATGCTCATGACAGACAAACAAACTCTTTTTGGGAGGCGCTTATACCTGATTGGCAAATTTAAATTTTATGCCACAGTGAGAAATAATTTTTTACTTAAGTTTTAGAACTTTCAAACTCCCACATTTCACCAACCTCCACTATTCAACTATTTAAGATTTGTATTGAGGTACTTGGAATAATGACACTATATTCATGGAATTTTATAGTTTGTGATGATACTAAAATTATACAGTGGCTTAGGCGTGACTAAGAAACAAGAGACAGGCAACATTTCGTATATTTTAGTATGATTTAAGCTTTTTAGTTATCTTGGCTTTGGATCTTGGTTTTGGAGTTATAGAATTGTATAGTATGTATTATATACAATAAAACCGATATTATTTATATGAAGATTTATTGTTGGTCCCCATCGTCAGGCTCCACATAGTTCATGAGTAAAGAGCTATGTACAGGCCAAAATTAGTGTTCTATAGCCACTATTTTTTCCCCCAAGATGACCCTAATGTCAAATATAATTATATAAATAGGAACCATTAAGAGTTGGTTTATTGAAAACACAATAAGTATACGTTGAGAGAAATGTCAAAAAGTGCTGTTTTATAGCCACTATCTTAAACCAAATGGCAGACATAATTTATAATTAGCCTATACACTAACCGGACGTCCAAGATATATCCATGTGAAATTTAAGCAGAATAATCGGTAGAGTGGTTTGAGCATGATTGGGTAACAAATAAACAAACAAACAAAGATACAATATTTCATTTTTATATGGTTGTTAGGATAGAGTAAAAACAAACAAGGTGCACTTCCATCAGTTTCCCTAAATAACTATATAAAGAGTTTAAGATTTTTATGGTCCCTCATTTGGAATATTTCCAAACCAGCAATCACGCAGTTTAGTACTTCAGGTTCACAGTATTTGCAGTAACAAAAACTAAGGTTTCCCAAAGAACTTAGGTTAGTACAAAGTTTTCGCTTTCTATGTTTATAAGTTCCTTAGATATCCCAATAGAGTCTATTGACCATAGAAGTGGTGGTAACTGGAAGCTAGCAGAAGATATTAAACAGTTAGAAGAAAAACATAATTAAAAACAAACTGTTTGTTGTGAAAGTTTTAACTGCTAAAAGAGACAATAAATCAATCTTGCAGATCATATGATTTGGCAAATAGAAACATGATATTGGATCTGCTAACTTTAGCCAGCTGTCACTTAACTACACTCCTACAGTAGATGAGGTATAGTTACAATATCTAATGTGTCAGGCTCACTGTGGATGTAAAAATAAACTGGAGTCCAAGGTGCACACCATAAATATTTCCCTTACTACAAATTTAAAGTTTAATTGTCTTGGTTAATCGAGTTTAAAGATGCACTTCCCAGTAGTTAAGTGTAGTCACGTGGTCTAATTCATTAAGCTCGACATAATTGATTTTTAAAAATACACCTGAGGGGCACATCTTGGGTTTTCACTAAGCAGAAATAAAAAGTTCTACCTCTCTATTTTTCATGTACTTATGACTACTCACACTGGAGGCAATGTACCTGTGTTTAAGGCGTCAAAATCTTAATACATAGGCTGTTCAAGCTTCAAAATATCACAAACCTAATATATTTGATTGAAATCTATTAATTATTATTAAAATAGTCGGTTATGTATTGTATTCCGTTTAAATTAATATATTCAATCCATCCTTTTTAAGAGTATGCGTTTTCTCTACACACTATTTTACACTATATGTAGACATTTAATAAACCTTGGTACTGTCTTGAAATCCTTTGACACCTCTTTCACTGTCGAGACTCTTTCTTTACTCTCGTTGTAGTCATCTTTAATCTCTTTTAGTTCCGTGCTAGAACCACCCTTCAAAGTCTCAACGGTGGGTAGCTTCCTCTAGTGAGATATAATTCGTTATAAAGTCATAATCATTTCGGTCTTGGTGGTAGAATGATCTAAGATATCATTTCCACAATATATTGGACTTCTGATGATGGAGATATATAGGTTTGAATTTATGTTGGGTGTACTGAGGGTGGTTTTTCCTTAGCGGTTTACTACTCTCTCTATCTCCACGCAAATGCAGATACACTTCCTCGATACAACCTTTCTCATTCATAGCACATTATTTTAATTAGTACGTAAGCGTATAGTTCGAATGGGTAGTAAAACGCGGTGCTTTAAACAAAATCGCAAACTTAATAGTCTATATCGATTAGGTACTTAATTTCAAAATAATTGTCATTGACGAATTATGGCAATTCCTTGAGTAACATTTCATACTCTATACCAAAAGTCACACATCCAGTAACTAAACCAGTGTACCGGAAGCAGTTATGAATAGTGGCCATTACCACATTCTTCCATGCCTGGTCGGCAAAAGGAAGCAGAAGCGAAGTAACCTATCTTGTATTGCTTGCTGCAACTAACTGCAGTATGAAGCTAAGAATGTAAGGTTTGTGCAGTGACTGTCTGCACTCAGCAATTCGTTCCCTTTCCATTAAATAATTTCAATTGCTACGTGTGCTATTAAAATAAGTGCTCTGCTAGAGAAACAGTTTATTTAAGTTTTAAGTTCAAACACCCATAAAGGTTTGCTTTCAAAGAGCTACAACGTTAAAATAATATTATTCTTAGGATAGTTTGGTTTAAAGTTTCACTAAAACTTTATTTGATGCAATGAAATGAAATTTTAAACATATATTGAAATCTATGTGGATCGGAACAAAGTAGCTAGCTTCATTGTGACCGGATGTTCACTACTACAAAGTTCAGTAAATTCATAGTTTAGCTATGTTTATAAATTATAATATTTTTAAAAAATCCAGAAGGGAAGTACAACTTTAGGTATATTTGAGTACGCAGGCGTATTACATATTTTAGTTTTCTATTTTTGTTTGTTTGGGAGATACCCATGGCAATAGTCACGAAGTCTTAGGTGTAAAGCTAGAAATATAATAGAGTTAAAAAAAAGTGTGTGTCACATTGTCAAGTTTCTTGAGTCCGTATTATGCTAAGCTATATTCTTTCTGTGTTCTCTGGTTTTGGAATCATCCACATGTCTCATCCCGTTATTTAAGATATAAAACTTACTACATAATAATATAAGTTATAATAATGAAAAGAACAATTAATCCAAGATCCACACCCTTATATTTCCTTAAGCACGTAAATATTGCAAGTAGGCCTAAAAGCTTTTCTTGTTGGCTTTATTACAGTGGTCAAGAGACCGAATCTGTCAGGCTCATAAAAGTATACATAAATAATAAGCGTTCAATTTCACAATTTTATGTGTTTTATAATGAGAATGAAAATAATCAAATTTTGGTATTTATAAATAGCTCGCACCGTCATATAAGCGGCCCAAGGAGATATGGTCTCAATATGCGTAAATGAATTTAAAAAATAGGCCTTTAAGCTGTGTTTTAGTGGGAGAATAATTTTATTAGTCTTAATAATTAACGAGGTGAATATAAGATTAAATTAAATAAATATGTTGAACCTTACCTATGTGTTTTATTTGTTAAAGCAACACAATTTGTCAACAATGCAATGTTAATACAATCAACTAACACAAAAAATATAGTTACTCTTTGGATCTAAGATTGAATTGTATTCTGTAATTATTACTCTTTGGATTTAGAGTTAATTTGGCTATCAAATCAGACAGAAATAAATGAATTTTAAATTTATTGGGAGAGTACAACAATTGATCACGCTGTTTAAGGTGGGATGGAAGGAGACGTGAGAAAAAGCCAGTGTTTTTGTAGGGTTTTTTTTCTTAATTTTCTTCGCATTGTGATATAAACATACTAAATATCTGTAATACGCATGGTTGAATTATCTAACAAGCTTTTAAAATTAAAAGAAAAGTTATGATTAAATTCCAGAACCACCTTGACAGATATTAAAGAAATGTTGAGGTCCATCCAACCGTAAGACAAAATATTTGAAAAAATATCAATTTTATTGGGGTTTAAGAGAAAAAATATAACCTACGGTAAGTATTATATGGATGTCAAATTCATATTAATGTGAAATTTCATCACTACACTATTTATGATTTTATTGAGCAACAAATAAACACACCGGCAAGATTTCATTTTTATCTATTAGTAGGATTTAATTATTTATATAGGCCTATATACATTTGCATATGGCCCGAACAAGTAGTGAGAAAGGGAAACAAATAAAGGTTTGTTTAGTTTTCTAATGGGCAAATATAGTAGCTTTTTACCAATTAAAATGGGTATAATTAAGTAATTTTAGCTTAATTTACTATTTATAAAATTAGTTTTAGAATAATTGGTTGACAACGAAGCATAGGTATATAAAAATGATAATACTAGTTCAAAAATTAAAAAAATAACGTTTAGTCTAAAGGACTCGATTGTATTATTGTATTATATTGTATAACATTCCAACCATTTCCCTATTTATTTCAATTTAGATTAAGTTATTTCAACCTAGATTAAGGGGTTCCAGCAACAAATAAGTTTCAAAGCTAATATGAAAGAAAATCACTAAAATTAAGTTTATAGGAGTATTAGTTTAATCAATAAGTGACTCTCCTTGAATAAAATAGGCCAGATAAAAGTCCCCAGTGTAGAGTGTGACGTCACACTCTACGTATTACCCGCGTGGTTGGACTGCGAGCCCGCCGTGTTGACGATAGAGGGAAGGTCAGTTACTGTGTTTCCTCTGACGTCCGCGCGGGCGGGACGCGAGTTCAACCCTGCCTCCGATTGCTTTTAGAATAGTACTATCAATACAGTTGCCTCAGTTCTCTCAAGGGAGACAGTCCTGCTCAAGATTCCATTGTACTATCATTTCAATGTAATGTAACTCGTAGTTCAGGTGTTGCTGAACTGTTCAGGATATTTACTGTGAAATAAAAATAATGAAACAAACGAGTACTGGTTTTGTTGAAGTTGAACAAATTAAATTAAACTATACAAGACCTTTCACCAGGAAGAAGTAATAGTTGGTAAAAGCTAGTTCCAACTAGGCTTGTCCAAAGACCCACAGACTTGGAA
>CABFVX010001916.1:0-7500 GCA_902151425.1 Timema shepardi | reverse complement strand
TACTCTAACGTTAAGAAACTGATGCACTGGTCTCACTAGGAAGAGGGGGATGACAAATTACTTTAAAAACATATAATGATGATCTCGGTTTGATTCCCAGCTAGGAACAAGTGTGTGTGCAAAGAGTTTGAAATCCATGATGATCACTAACATTGAAAATACGCGAATATCTCGGACAGGGTCATAGGTAAGTCTGATTACGGATCTATCCGTTCCTAGTCCGATTACCGATGAAGGATAAGATCTAATCTGTGATTATTTTTTTTAGAACCAAGTCTTCCTATCAATTCGGATTACATGGATATGTACTCAAATTCACCAATGCCCTGGGGATGAGTAACGTTGAATTTAAAGAAAATGTGCCAGCGTTGGCGAGTAGGTAGATTGGAAAACTATCTAGGGAAAACCACCCTCAGTACACCTAACTGGGGTTCTAACCTCAACCTCCCTGTCATCGGTAGTCTAGTCTATAGCTATAGTGACGCCTTAGAATATACAACCACCGAAGATGGTCTGATTAAAAATAATTTAATACAGCTCAAAATATTTCCAGTTGTATTACATTTTATACTCTGGTATGTTTGTTCACATAGTGTATCGGATTGTGGTTCGATCCGAGATTCATTTTTACACATCCGTTGTGGTTTACCATCCTTCATTTAGTTAAATTCCTATTAAAATAAAACCATTACGAAATGATTCAAAATTATAACCTTCCGCAGGAGAATTTCACACCCATAATAATGAGATTCAGTGTATTTCCTCTGGATCTGAAATATTATCACTATTTTTTTCTTTCTTTTTTCCCTTTGACCAGGATAAATACAGAATGTTCAGAAACTTACAGCCCAAACTGCACATATAGCTTGTTTGAACTAAAAGTAATACAAAATCCCCATACACTTACATCCGGAAAACTACGCTAATGTCATTAAACTGTTTTCAAAGTTTCATCGTAAAGCAGCGGGAGAGCAAAGCTGTCAAGCATGCGTGTTCAACCAGTTGCATAGAAGTTAGGGGCACGGTACTACACATGTAATAAGGGAAAGCACTTTCTGTTATGTAGGACCATTTATCATGACCCTCAGAACGTATTCGCATTTCTAGATGAACTGGTGTGTGTTTTTTACTATTAATTGTGGTATTTTCTGCTGCCGTGCTCCAAGATGTCAAGGTGGGAAGTTCCACGAGCCTAACTCCTATGCAACCTGTTGTACACACATGTTTGACCAGCTTTGCTCTCCCAGTGCTGTACGCCGACTCTTTGAACTCAATTCAATGGTATTAGCCTAGTTTTCCGGATGTAAGTGTTTAAAGAGTTTGTATTATTTCTAGTTCAAACAAACTATATGAGCAGTTTGGGCAATGAGTTTCCAAACACCCTGTGTAGTAAGCTAGTTATCTCTGTCGCCAATATGTGTAGACTTTTAGCCGCTATATGGACACAGAACGTTACCCAGGGTACACTTATGGAGGTTGTCTACATGTGGTACCCGCAATGAGATCATGTTATTATAGTGATTATGAAGGTGTGGAGTTAGGAGTGATCTTAAACCTAACTTAAGCCTAACCAACCAAACCCTGCTGACCGTTGGGATAATTCCCCTTTAAGTATAATAACCCATAGTACCATCCGGGAATCAAACCCAGGATCCCTAGGTTGGTAGTAAGGTGCACTGACAGCTACAGTACACTACGGTGTAGGTTATTCTCACTAAGTGCATGCTTGTTGACGTGCGTTGGTAAAATGAGCTCAACGGTTCAAATTGATCTTGCAGTCAACATACAAATTTAATTTTGCCCAAGAGTAGATTGAGATTTGCATGTCTATACAAATTATATTCAATAAAAGCTACTCTTGATGGTAAAATAAGTATTGTAATCTCGGTAATTTAATTGTTTTAAACAATTTCAAACCAAACATTTTAAAAAAACATAAAAATTAATTGCTATAATCTTAAGGTGATTTAGTTTCGAAACAAATATGTTGATATTTTGTACAAGAGAATACGTTTCAAAGATATTATATTTTTAATATTGGAATTACTTTTTGTCGATTAGTTCAAAAAAATATGTCCTTTACGGATAAGCTATAAGTTAGTTACATACAATTTATGGTCAACTGGGCTATAGCTTTTTGGATTAAAATCCCCTTTCTCTTAATTTTCTTTGCCCTTAATTTATTTTACTTTTAATCAGTCTGATCCAAGAAAACCTCTCATTCCTCGTTAAGCTAGAAACTCTACATAAAAATTATTGGAAACATAAAAAAAATAGATATGATGATTTTACACAAAAGAGCTTTGCATAAATCGTAGGTAGCTCCATAAAAAAAAGCAACACATTAAGTGTGCACTTTTGGTTCTGCCAAGTATTTTAAACATATTTGAAAGGGACCTCCTAAGCCTATAAACAGTCACTCCGTTGAAAGCCATTTAATCCAAATTTACAGGAAGCTAAAAGCGAATACCAAACATTTCTAGTTTGCTATTGAGGGGATGAGTGCACGGGATTTGAAAACAAGACCACAGCTGAACTATGACGCTCCCAAACACCTATGTCATCCCACCAATAATGTTGATTAAAGCACTCAGCAGATGAGCGCTTAACGAGCGCTTTTGAAGCAGTTCTAGCGGAATGAAGACACCAAACGTTCATTAAGTAATGCATCTATAATTAGCTGCGAATGTCTGAGAAGGTTAAACATATATAGGCTGGTGTACAAGATGTCGATACTGGAATTAAATGTTGGAAGGGGGATCCCCTTTCATTTTACAAGAGAATTTAAACAAATGTAAAATTCAAATTTACGTAGAGTACATTCGTCCTATTTTTATATTTTTCAAAAAATTAGTAGGTAGGGACAAAACTTAATAAAGTTGCCAAGTCTGTATCAAAATATGTGTATACAAGGGTTCAAACAAGAAAAAAAGTGGGGGCAGTTTTTGAACGGCACCGTGGCAAAATTAATAATAAAATAGTTTTATTATAGTGACTCTTTTGTTTTTAAGTATCTCTGTGACGTCGCCTTGTCGGATCATTCGAATGATTTAAATTAAATTAACTACAGTACTTGAAGGTATTTTACTCTATCAAGATACAAATATACAGAAGGGTTCTAGTCAGAAATAAGGTCATCCTGAATGGGTTCCCTAACACAATCAGGGTACACAAATGGGCATTAATTAACGTTTTAATACATTCATAGAGATAAAACGTGGAGTAATTACTTTCAACATTAATTTTAGGAATTATACCCAACTCATTTTCATAATATTTTCTAACAAAGTTTCTGGACAAAAGATATGTCAGAAATTCTCAAATTCTAAAAATATCCTAAGGTGGTGCTATTTATAAAAAACAATTGCTTTCGATGGGAATTCCTTGAGTTCAACAAATTCTTTATTTAATGTCAATTCAGGCAGTTTCAGATGTATTAAATAAAACAAAACATTATATTTGTTAGTTTCATCTATAGCCACACCTAAATATCATATACTTTAAATTTGGATATGACATCTGGACACTGGAATCAAACCAGAACCCTTGGCTTAGCACGCCAATGCCTATTGGCAGTATACAGCCCTCCTGAGTAGAATATGGCTGCATTATGTTATATCTCGTGATCTTAGTTGATCACTAAGATGTAGCTGACGATTTCCACACGTCCATCACAAACTCTGCCTTAAAACTTGGATGGAGAATGATCATGGGCACAGGACGACTCCTGGATATCGCATAAGTTAGCAATCTTTTTTTAAAGCCAAGCTCCTCCAATCTAGTTTATTCCAGACTACACAATGAAACAAACTATAAACATGAAAATTCAGAGGTGGCCGCAATTTGCCACCCCAGAAACTACAAAAGGGTATATCCGCCTTTAACCTAGCTCCAGTCTTGGGATGTGAAAAAAAGTATTGATACTTTACTAATATCGATATATTCATTTCGATACTAGTATGTTTTTACTTGATAACTTTTACTAATATTAGTACTCACACTCCGGTATCGTATCGGTATCGAAAGAAACAACTTTTCTCATGCTTGTATCAAATGTTTACTATGTTTAATGAAGGGTACTGTAGCGTTGGACTGCATAAGTAAACATAAAAAAAAGCCTAAGCTTACCCCATTTGTATGTCGGCTGGAACCACACGAAACACTAACGCAAGTGACTATCAGACACACCTACTCAGAACCGTGGCAAAAATTAACACTGATCTCCAATGTTGTGATGTGATTGTGCCAAAGACCTTGAGTAGCAAAGAACTTGTGCTGTGAAGATAACCTACTCTAGGTTGATCGAGAACATTAACGAACTTTGTAGAAGCTATGTTGTCATACACATGCTATGTTCCCGATTTTTCCTGATTGCCCCCACCCCGTTTTTTCCGTCTCTCCTCTTTCTGGGTTGTGTGGTGTATATATAGTGGCGGCGGGGAAACTTGTCACTTATTGGACTAAATCGTATTTGGAGAAGGAGAAGCTCCGGCTTCGATTATATTAAAATAATGTAAGATCTAAATTCTTTTTCGGCTTATTTAACTTTTCTTTTTATCTAAATTAAATTTCTAAATTCCTTTTTGGCGTTTTCTAAATAACTTCAAAATATGAAACATAAATATAATATTTGTAAATTTCGTTCTTACTTTTTCTATATTAATTAGTCGCAGGGTCAAGACGTTTATATCGCTAGTCGATCTATATTTTGTTTCTGGGTAAGGATCGATTATAAACCTTTGGGTGTTATCGATATTTTATCTTTGAATATATTATCGATCTCGAATGTTGTTACTATTCTGATATTTGGTTTCTTTTTGTTGGGTAAAACTTAAAACATGGTCGTGGGAACATTAAACTTATTGAACGTAAATAAACGATCTGTTTATCAACGACATCCCAATATTAACGTATCACTATTTATTATTTTTACCAAATACTGTGGAATTGTATGAAGTAATGTAAATAAGTGGATAGAATTTAGGGTAAATATTATATGGTTTGTTTAAGCGTTTCTGGGTGTTGATGGGAAATACACGCTAGTAATTAACTATTTAAGGATAACTTAGTTGATGATAAGTTTTCTCTAGTAACTTAATGAACTCATGACTAATTTTGAGCTAACCTTTTAATGAGCTGAAGCCATTTAATGCTATATTGGTTTGTCTGTAATAATGACGCTCAAGTTAAATGATTGATGTTTTCTATTATATAAACTTTATAATTTTGTTAATAGTACTCGAACGTTTTGATAACGTCCCAGATATTTTGTGAAAATCATTTACATGACATTTTTTATAAATTTTCTCACAATATTGAATTTTTGTCAAATAAATATCAACTTGACACGAATTCTGCTCTAATTCATAATATTGTTCCACCATACCCTAGGTATATGAGGTTAAGTTATATGTTAGTTCTTTCATGTGTAAACTTAATTCAGCAGTTAATATCCTGACTCTTGAGATAGACCGTTCTTATATTGAATTCCGCAACTGGTGGGAGTTGCGAGGTCTGTTTTCGAATGTTTTGCCTGAAATATTCAAAGCACAGAACTTCAAGCACTCGCTCCTATTGTCCCCTTTTTTGACCCTATTAGATTTTGTTGTTTTTTGGACCTTCTGCTTTTCCTTAATTTAGTCATGGATGGTTCAGTACAAAATAGATTGAAAAAATAATAATAATCATATTTAGCAATTAAATAACTATCCATCGGCTAAATTTTCATAGACATTTTGAAAGCTGGTATGGTAAAACCTTATATGATATCCATTCTACAATATCATACCGTTAAAGTTTACATGACATAAAGGTGATAGATCTAAATATACTATAATATGGTTAAATCATTATAATTGTCACTGTTTAAATAAATATGAAAATACTATTATTATTATCATCATCACTATTATTATAATTATCATAATTATCATTATTATTATTATTATTATTATTATTACTATGCAAAAGTTGAAATTATTATAGCAAAAAATATTTTTCCAAATTAAAATTTCGTTACCGATACTTACTGTTATCGGTATTTTTCTTTCGATGCTAATACGGTATCGATATTTTTCTTCCAATACTTTAAATGAGTATAGTATCGATACTTTTCTTTCGATACCACATCCCTACTCCAGTATATATTAAGGCCATTAAGTAAATTGAGAGGTTTGGGTAACCAAACTACACAGATGTTCTACGTTTGATCGAACGTTGCCAAGAGAATTACTTAAAGGCCATTACACTTCTGAGTTTCATACTTCTTGTTGGCAGCCAGACTTTCCAATATCTCCCTGGAGTAGGAAGAAATAATATAGTAGATATTCGAACTTTGAACTTTTGGCAACACAAATTTCTGGAGTAGATGGACAATTTATAATTTGAAATGTTCGACAATCTAGGAACAGAATTCACTGAAGGATGCTGACTCTTAGCGGATGAACCGGGGCAAACCAGGAACAAACAATAAAAATAAAAAGTACGGAACTCCGCACGGACTTTCTCACTCTATTGTTTAAAAATTGAGATATTTACTCAAAACTCGTAATATACGTGAAACGAAATAATATACAATAGCAAACCCAAGCATAAATTGCACTACACTTATGTAAAACATTTTTTGATTCCTGGTTTTAAATTTTATAACTTAAAAAAAATTAATATCTTCATTTTTATGTTTGGACCAATAAAAAAGATCAATATTGGGCCCACAAGGGTCAACACTTTGTATTAAAATTTCGACTTCCGGTTTAAAATTTTGACATTTTATTAGGTGATGCACATCTTCATATTATCGCATTGCTATTAAATTCTTCATTTAATAATTTTGACAAATAAAAAAAAATATTGACTATTGAGTCTAAAATGGAGATAGATCATTGTTGTACAAACATTTTTTCTAAGAGGTTTAAGGAAAAACAACATAAAATTTTAGTGACTTACTTATATTTAATTACTCTATGGCATTGGAGAATTATTGCGTTAAAACTTAAGTGGTATCTCTCTACAACTAAAGCTCACAAAACCGTATTAATATATTTGCCAATATCACAGAAACTTTTGGTTTTATAAAAATATATTTCATAAAAAAGTTTTAAATTTTTAATAGTACTACAATTTTGCAATGATAAGCTAGCTCGGTTTCACCGGTCCACTTACTTCACTAGCCCCAACTCTAACTGGAGGTCCCTAGCTGACCGCCGATCTTTTATATATAGGGGTCACCATCAGAATCTGGAATCCTCCATTTCTAGAATACTGGGTTAGAATAAAATGAGTCCAGACACTTCTAAACGTGTCTCTTTCCTTTCACTCAAGTTCAGTGAGGCTGCCAAGCTACCTTCTAAACAAGGATGGAGAGAGGGTAAACAAATGACAAACGCGCCGGCCACACAGTCGGACACTAATCTTGTCTTATATATCAAATTCTCGTGTCACAATGTTCGTTCCCGTACTCCTCCGAAACGGCTTGACCGATTCTCATGAAATTTTGTGAGC